>CAUYRT010000137.1:0-33441 GCA_963574885.1 Lepilemur ruficaudatus
CCCAGCTACTCGGGAGGCTGAGGCAGAAGGATTGCTTGAGCCCAGGAGTTTGAGGTTGCTGTGAGCTAGGCTGATGCCACGGCACTCACTCTAGCCCGGGCAAGGAAGTGAGACTCTGTCTCAAAAAAAAAAAAAAAAAAAGAAATTCAAAAGAATCCTAGCCCATCTAAGATACCACACAGCTAGACAGCAGAGGTGCTCTCATAACATAGGGCCCAGCCTCAGACACCTGAATCCACTGAGAATCTTTGGGCCCCAGCCCAGACCTACTAAATCAGCTGGCTCCTGGAGATTTTCACGAACACTACAATTTGAGAACATATTCTAAAGAAGCTTATTTCTTTGAAAGTGTTTATGTCTTTAAAAGTGCAAAGTAGTAAAGTGGTTAAGGGCATGGAATCTGAAAGCCAGGCTGCCTTCATTTAATGGCTGGCTGCTCACGTTAGTAGCTGTGCAACCTCAGACAAGCCGCAGAACTTCTCTATGCCTTAGTGGCCTCATCTGTGAAAACGTGCAAAATGGGAGTCCCTAAATAATCCAGTCTCACTGGATTAACTGAGATAATGTACTACTAATCTGGAATCTAGTGAGTATTTCATAAATAATAGTTATTAATAATAGAGTCCTTGCCTGAGAATGAAGGAACCAGGTGCTGCTGCTGGACAGTGGACAAGTCCTGGAATGAGTCTCCATTGCCTCATTTATGAATCACCACAATGTGCTTCTCCTCTAATTCTGGGGATTTTCTTTTACTTTTCTTTCTTTCTTTCTTTCTTTCTTTCTTTCTTTCTTTCTTTCTTTCTTTCTTCTTTCTTTCTTTCTTTCTTTTTCTTTCTTTTGTAGAACAAAAAGTCACAGGAAAACTTTATGAAGGGTAAAAGATATTTAAAAAATATATGTGATGCAAAGACTTTAAAACATGTTTTTGCTGTGTGTTGCGGGCAGAGGGGTGCCTCAGTCTGAATTATGTTTTACTCACACCACTTCTGACACCAAATGTGTGGGATTTCTCCCACACCAAATAATGCTCCAACACTTTGGACACCAACTGGATGGTTCTATAATTCATTTCAGTTCTGACACTAATTATGTGGAGTTAGCACAGACCCACAGGTTCAGGCTCAGTCCCACAACACCACCCTTGTTTCAGATGCCAACTGCAAGGCTTGCTCAGCTGTATCTCTGAGTGACCAACTATAAAGTTAGGGTTTCCCACAACTCCTTCCTTAAGTTCCATAATTTGCTAAAATAGCTCATAGAACTCAGGAAAGCACCTTACTTCCTGTAACTGGTTTATTATAAAGGATACAACTCAGGAGTAGCCTGACGGAAGAGATGAACAGGACAAGGTATTTGGGAAAGGGCTCAGAACCTCCACGCCACAGCACTTCATTGTGTCCACCAAGCCAGAAGCTCTCTGAGCCCCGTTGTTTAGACCTTTTACAGAGATTCCACTATGTAAACATGATTGGTTAAATTATTGGCTATTGATGATTAATAGCCCCTCTCCCCTCCCTGGAAGTAGAGGAGTGAAGTTGAAATCCCAGCCCTCTAATCATGCCTTGCTCTTTCTGGCGACCAGCCCCCATCCCAAAGCTTTCTAGGGATCCGCCAACAGTGCCTTCATTAGAACAAAAGATGCTTCTGTCGCCCAGGAGATTCCAAGGGTTTTAGAAGTTCTGTGGCAGGAACCAGGGACAAAGACCAAATATATATTTCTTATAATCACAGTCAGCCACTGCTAGTTAGAGTGCAGCTATGACTAATCTGCCCATGAGAAATTTAAAATGTCTCGGATGCTTCTCAGGGCTACTGCCTGCTTACATATTTATGTCTAGTGAGCAAAGCAAATACAATCCAGCCAGTTGAGTGTAAGAAAAACCAGCCCGTGACTACTCCACTCTCCTTTAAATATTTTAAGTGAATTTTACTCTTTTCCAATTAGCCAACATTACTCAGAAAAGCCCTTAGGGTTTTCCCCTTCTCAAAATTTGTGTTCTTTCTCTTCCAGCAATAATCCTAATTATTTAGTGCATCTACAATAGAGATGCTTTTAGTACTTTGGAGATATCAGCCATTGAAGTTATTTCCGGTGACTCTGTTTGCAACATAAATTCCTGAAGCACTGCCTCTGTGAGCAAATGTACTGCAGTTCCCGTCACGGGGTAGGGCATTGCGCTCAGTGTTAATTGCCGTCAGCATAATTTAAATTGTTTCATAAAACACAAATGGCATGAAATGGAAATGATTTTGTTTTGGTGGCAGAGGGCTCTGTTTTATGGAGGGAAATTTGTCCCACGGCTACGTGCTCACGGGTGCCCTGCCAGTCTCATCCACACAAAGCATCGACGTTGGACACCACTATATTACAGGCAAATGAACACAATTGTTTCAAAATGTCACACTGATACCTTTTCCACAAATGCTAGAGAGAAGCATGCTTAAAAGAGAGTTGATTTTTTTCCCCAGGGAAGAAAGAAAATCAGAAAACTGTTATTGCCCTAGAAGATATCTTGAGATGAGTCATCTCAAAGGAACACTTTTCTAGAGTAGAAAAGAATTGCCAACTAATACAACTCCTTCTAGGGTTGCGTTGCGTACTGCTTCTTGATACCGGTGATAGGTCAATATACAAAGTCCCCTTTGGGCCAAAATGATTTGTCTTTTCCAGCCAGTGCCTTTTGACTGGTTCTCCTTGTCTCTTGTTACACCTCCTCATTTGCCATTTCACTGTCCCTGAATACCTACAGACTTGGGGAGACATGCAGTGTAATTTCATTCATTCATTTAGCAAGTATTTATTATTTGCTTGTATGTGTCCCAGATTTTCTGGTCATGCTGAATACAAAGATCAATATAATGTACTGTTAGATTTCTAATTTTAACTTCAGTTATTCCACTGCATGCTGAGGCATCTCTATGAAACATGTAATATTTAGGAAAATCACAGCCTTTTGTGTAAAGAATTGTCCCAGGTCTCTTTTACATTTAACTTAATTGTGCAATTAGGGAAGTGAGGCTGTGCCAGCATGTGGGATTCTCCCCTTCCCTTTCTTTTGATGTCTAAATAATGTCAACAACTCAGTCTCAGCTGCCTTTTTCGAGAAGCTTTCTCTCACCTCTCACAATGTATTCTAACTCTTGCTCTTCCCTCGAAACCTGCTCCCTTTAGAGCTGCCTTCATCTCCATTGAGGGCCACTCCACTTTTCCCCTTCCTTGGGCCCAAAAACCTTTAAATGGTTCCTGACTCTTCTCTTTCCCTTATACCTCACATCCAATCTCTCAGGAAATCTTGCTTGTCTTTGCCTTCCAATTGCATCTAGAATTTGATCACTGCTCCCCACCTCTGGCCTTCCTGGCTCATATGACTATCTTGTGCCCAGATTATGACAGTGGCTTCCTATAAGGTCTTCCTCCTACTACCTTTGCCCTCCTAGTCAGAGCAATCTGTTGAAGACGTAAAGTTAGATCATGCCATGCCTCTTCCCAAATGCCTATAAGAGATCACTACAATGGGATTCAGAGTCAAGTCAAAGTCCTTACCAAGACTGGGGTCAGCCTCTTTATCTTTCCAATCTCACTTCCAAGTACTCCCTCCTCATTCACTCCACTCTGTCAGGCCAGTGGCCTTTTTGCTGGCCCTGAACATGCCAGGTATGTTCCAACCTAAGGGCATTTGCACTTGCATTAGCTGTCCCTCTGTACATTTATCTAGAATGCTCTTCTCCTTGGTCTATTCATGGCTAATTCCTTCTTTTCTTTTAAGTCTTTGCTTAAAAGTCACTTTCTCCCTGGGGTCTAACCTGACCCCCTATCTGAAATTGCAGCCTTCCTCCCTTTCTTATCCATGCCAGCATACCCAATCCTCCTCACCTGCTCTATTTTTTTCTTTCCCCATGGCACTTATCACTCTTTTACACACTCTATAATTTGTTTCTTATGCTTTTTGTTTAATATCTGATGCCCCATGGGTTGTACCATGTCACCAGTTCTTTTATTGAGTTGTGAGCAGAAGTAAAATGTGTCCCTTCCAGGTTAGAACATTTAATTGCTGATGTAGGACATCCTACGTCCTCTTCTCCCCTGTCAGAACATCAGCAACATTAGTAGGTGTGGCTTTGGTCTTTAATGACTCCAATGAGCAGGACCCTCCCATCTCCTACCTTATCAAACTGTAATAGACATAAAGCATGAACAAGATATAAGCCTTTGTTGTCTTAAGCCACTGAGATTTGGGGGCAGTTTGAAAGCACAACAAAACCTCACCTGCTCTGAATGACATATGGAAGATGGAGAGTTACTTGCCCAATGTCACAATGCTGGGAAATCTAGGTATTCCTCTACTATCACACATATTTCTGAAAATGTGTTGGAAATACAATGGTCTGAAAGTCAAACAGTGTATTTGCATGCTTTAAATTGAGGTTCATTCCCAAGGAATGTGTCCTGCACAGATACTACCTCCTTCAGAATCAGGCAGCTAGCCAACAGGTGAAGGTGTTGACAGATCCCCAGGCTCAGGTGGAAGTGACAGTCAGGATATCATTATCCCTAGAGGATGATTAGGTCCATCCATACATTTTCCTTTTTCACTGGTGAGGAAACCACACCAAACTATTAATAATTCCTAGTGAATCTCCTAACAAGCTGCCTTCAGAGCTGGACTGATTAGCCCAGTGGTTCTCAAACTCTAGCATGCATCAGAATCACCTGGAGGGCTTGTTAAACTACACCTTCTGGGACCCATCGCCAGTCAGTATGGGGTAGACCTGTGAATATTTATTTCCTCCATGTTCCCAGATAATTCTGATGCTGTTGGTCCAAGGACTACAGTTTTAGAACCATTGGATTTAACAATAAGTAGACCAAGTACCACCCCCTTCAAAAAAGAAAAAAAAAATGATATTCATAGTAGAGATTTCTTTTTCAGAGTCTGATATTTCCAAAAGACTATCAGATTAGTCATTATGGAAAAAGACTTCCTTATACCTCTTTCATGGTTTGGGGTAGGGGAATCCTACATCCTATTTGTCCAGGATATTCCTGGTTTATGTCTATTGTCCTAGTCTATGTCAATAGCTCCTTCTTTCGTTCTCACAAGTGTCTGGGTTTGGATGATACGTTATATGGCCATTCCATTTAGACTTGTTTATGTTTTCACTCCCATATGAGAAATGATTACATAATAGTTTTAGCATTTAGAGTCTTAAAGCTCTTAGGCTTCAAAGGTCTTACTCCTGCCCAGGTTGCAGCTTTGAGGAGGAAAAGGCATAGAGGAGGATCAGTGGCCCTGGTTCCCGATCTCAAGGCCCCTGGTTTTTGTGGAAGTGGGGAGTAGGTAGGGGTAGGCATGGAAATGGGAAGAGTGAGGGTTGAACCTGGGCTCCCCCGTCTTCCCCCAACTGGTCAGCACCCTGCAAGATTTGGGAATAGGCCTTGCTCAGTTGTTAGATGCAACACAAAATCTGGTACCCAAAAGGCTCTTGGGGTGCTGATGTATAATGTTGGAAAACACTGGTTGTAAGAATACTGAAGATCACAATCTGGGAACCCCTCATAGAGGGCACAGAACCAGAACTAATCTTCTTGACCATGGGGCTGTTGCCATCTTATTCTCCAAGCTGGTCCTGAAGCCTTACAGAGCATACCTACACGTTTTTTTTTTTTTTTGCCAATACTTGCTAATACTCCTTTCTGAGGTCCATGTGGCTAGTTTGTAATATCTAATGGTTTAAGAAGGTAAGTGTGTAGGGGCACACGTATTCCCCACATGAGGAAGCCCCACAGGGCAGTGGTCTCCAACCTTTTTGGCACAGGGACCCAATTTCATGAAAGACAATTTTTCCACAGACCAGGGGTGGGGAAAGTAGGGTGTCATGGGTGAGGGCTGTGTGGTGTGGAGCTCAGGTGATGCACTACCTGTTTCCTAACAGGCCACAGACTGGTACCTGGCCATGGCCTGGGGGCTGGGGACCGCAGCCATAGGGAAATGCTCTCTTTCTGAGTCAGAGAGAAGGGCTCCTTGATGTAAGTCGGGGAGTGTGGGTGTGCTATCCCAGGGTGGAGAATGAGCCAGTTTCCTTCTTCCCCCTTTTAACAGCATCTAGTTATTTCCAGGCTTCTAGAGTTTTCAACACATGAATTAAGGTAGCAGGAAAGGTTTTTTTTTTTTTTTTTTTTTTTTGCTAGGCTGTTATATACTACCTGCTTCTTAACTGCAGGTATCCTTACTAGAAACAATTTATCTGGTGAGTTCTACACTCAAAAGTACACATAGCTGGCTACAGCTTTAGTATAACAGAAATGCTAGAGATGCCTAAGTGGCATAACCTTTCAACTCTCCAAGTTATTGTATAACTGGACCCCAATCTTGTCTTGAGTAATCCAGAGTTTTGCTACATCTGGATCCCTGGTTTCAGGTAATGGAAGTTTAGGGGAGGCAGAGGGGAACAGGAAGAGGAGAACCAACTGGGTGGATAAAAGGAAAATAGGCAGAAGACATTTGTCACCCCAAAATTAAAAAAAGTAGCAGAATTTACTGGCGTTTAGTAGGTACTTGGTTTACATAAATAATGTGCTCCTTGGTGTAAGTAAAGTGAGTTACATTGACAATCCTTGCCTGTGGGAATCGTACTCTAACATGGGTGACCTAAATTCCACCAACACTTTTCATAACTGCTACCACCCACTACCCACACAAACTGTTGTAGTCTGCTCAGGCTCCCGTAATAAAATACTGTAGACTGAGTGACTTAAACAACAGAAAATTTATTTTCTCACAATTCTGGAAGTTGAAAAGTTCACAATCAAGTTTCTGGCAGGGTTTGGTTCTTGGTGAGGGCTTTTTTCCTTGGCTTGTGGATGAGCCACCTTCTGGCTGTGTCTTCACATGGTGGGGAGGAGGCAGGGGAGGACCACATTCCCTATCAGATCAGGATCTCACCCTTATGACCTCATTAGCCTTAATTACTTCTTGAAGACCTTACCTCCAGATACAGTTACATTGGGGGTTAGAGCTTCAACATATGAATTTTGGAAGGAACAATTCAGTCTGTGGTGCATATGTGTGTGTGCACACACACACAGTGCACTAAACCAAGAGCTAATGCTGTGGTGAGAGCTCTGGTTATGAAATATTTACGCTGAGGATAACCTGTGTGAGTCAGGCATGGTGGTGTGCACTGGGAAGCATGACAACAGTCTGCTAGGAGGAGGAGGAGAAGTCAGCATCACCTCTTTTCATTTAGCCAGAAAAGGCTTTCTGCAGGAACTGGGCTCTAGAGACCTTTGCAGGGCAAAAAGAGAGATTTGAGTGACAGCAGAGAGGATGGGAAGAGCAGAGGGAGCAGCAGCCAGAGACCGTCAGAATTAGAGTGAGAGAGATGAAGGAGGCAGGCTGGGAGAGTTCATATTCCCTGTGCTTTTCTAAGATGATTTTAGAAAGTGGTTTTCTCTTGTGTTCCTGATGTAGGGAGCTGATCGATGCCAGCTGTGTGTAGGTGTTCATTTTCCTTACTCCTGCTTGTTTCTAGCGGCTGCTCCCGGGGGTTCTGAGGCATCTGCTCTTTGTTCTTATTTTGCTGCAGTTTCTGTCCAATCTGACTGATTTACTCATCCCTCTCATTTCCATCTCCTTTACTGCCCACCCCCAATGCATTTTTTCAATGCCCCTGCCAACACACATTGCCTTCAACTACTTTACCTTGGACTTCTCTCCAAAAAGGGGACAGAGATGGTTAAAAATCAACTAAACTATTTTTTTAAATTTTTTTATTTCAGCATATTATGGAGATACAAATGTTTAGGTTACATATATTGCCTTTGCCCCACCCAAGTCAGAGCTTCAAGTGTGTCCATCTGCCAGACAGTGTGCACCGTACCCATTAGGTGTGTATATACCCATCCCCTCCTCCCCCCTCCCATCTGCCCGACACCCGATGAATGTTATTACTATATGTGCACTTAAGTGTTGATCAGTTAATACCAATTTGATGGTGAATACATGTGGTGCTTGTTTTTTCCATTCTTGTGATACTTCACTTAGTAGAATGGGCTCCAGCTCTATCCAGGATAGCATAAGAGGTGCCAGTTCACCATTGTTTTTTGTGGCTGAGTAGAACTCCATGGTATACATATACCACATTTTATTAATCCATTCATGTATTGACGGGCACTTGGGTTGTTTCCACATCTTTGCAATTGTGAATTGTGTTGCTATAAACATTCTAGTGCAGATGTCTTTTTTATAGAATGTCTTTTGTTCCTTTGGGTAGATGCCTAGTAATGGGATTGTTGGATCAAATGGTAGTTCTACTTGTAGCTCTTTGAGGTATCTCCATATTACTTTCCACAGAGGTTGTACTAGTTTGCAGTGCCACCAGCAGTGTATGAGTGTTCGTATCTCTCCGTATTCATGCCAACATTTTTGTTTTGGGGGTTTTTGATAATGGCCATTCTCACTGGAGATAAGTGATATCTCATTGTGGTTTTGATTTGCATTTCCCTGATGATTAAAGATGTTGAGCATTTTTTCATATGTTTGTTGGCCATTAGTCTATCTTCTTTTGAAAAATTTCTGTTCATGTCCTTTGCCTATTTTTTGATAGGGTGTGGAACCAGAGAAGACCCCATATAGCAATAACAATCTTAAGCAAAAAGAACAAATTGGGAGGCATCACTTTGCCAGACTTTAAGCTATAGTACAAATCTATAGTAACCAAAACAGCGTATTACTGGCACAAGAACAGAGACATAGACCAATGGAACAGAACTGAGAACCCAGATATAAAACCATCCTCATATAGCCATCTAATCTTTGACAAAGCAGACAAAAACATGCCCTGGGGCAAAGAATCCTTATTCAATAAATGGTGCTGGGAAAACTGGATAGCCACATATCGAAGACTGAAACAGGATCCACACCTTTTACCTCTCACAAAAATCAATCCGTGGTGGGTAACAGACTTAAACCTAGGGCATGAACTATAAGAATTCTAGAAGAAAATGTTGGAAAAACTCTTACAGGCAGTGGCCTAGGTGAAGAATTTATGAAGACGACTCCAAAGGCAATCACAGCAACAACAAAAATAAAGAAATAGGACCTGATCAAATTAAAAAGCTTCTGCTTAGCCAAGAAAACTATCATGAGAGCAAACAGACAACCTACAGAATGGGAGAAAACATTTGCATGTTACACATTCGATAAAGGGCTGATAACTAGAATTTATTTAGAGCTCATGAAAATCAGCAAGAAAATTAAACTATTTTTTAAAAGGTGGAAACCCAGTCTTTGTGCTTTGTGCTATTTTTATGTCAACTTCTAAGTCAGATGCTATTTTGCTGCAGATATAGGCATACTGCTATAGACTCTGTTCTCATTTTTCCATCCTCTCCTAGGTTTTAAGACTCAGGAAGTGCATTATATTTATTTATTTATTTTGAGAAATCAAAAGCAATTTCAAATACACACATGTGCACATGCATGTGAGTATACATATACTCATGCACACAGACACACAAGAATGTGTTTTCCTGGGTGACTTGGAAGCTGGAGTCACATGAGAGTGGTTGATCCGCAATTAGCAGGAGCTTTGATGAACTTAGAGTCTGTGGCAATTCTCTGTTCCCCCATTTCCACAGACCTGCTCACTTCTACTGGGAGAGATGACAATGTGATTTGGTCCAGAGCTTCAGAAGGCTTGATTTTAGAGCCATAGTATATGAAAACTGTATTGTTTACTTCTTCTGCAGTTTTGTAATGCAGAGTAGCTTGAAAATGGGAGAGTAAAAGCACCATTAGAGCTATCCCTTTGATTTAGGCCACGACCTCCAGAAAGTTTCCTAATAAATTATGAATACGATGTCTGAGAGTACATGATTAACCCATTAGCAAAGATTGTTTTATTTTCTCAGTTGGAAAGGAGACACAATATGTGTCATCTGGGGGAGGCTGAGTGTCAAGCAAGGTCTGTGCGTAAAGGGAGACAGTTGAAGAAAGAATGAGGAAGTCTTGAAGATCACTTTTGCTAATATCACAGTGTTGCCTGAAAAGGTTTTGTGTTCTAGTTCTGCTCCTTCACTTCCTGGCAGAGGCTCCTTCAGCAAGTCACCAGGCCTCTATGCATCTTGCTTTCCTTGACTGTAATGTGAGGATAACAATGGTGCCCCAATTATATGGGTATTGGGAGGATGAAATGAGGTAATGCAGGCAAACATTTGGCACAGAGTTTGGTTCACTGTAAGTACTCAACTAATGCTAATAATTATTATCATGCAGGGATAATAACATCTTTTCCCCCATTACATTCTAAAGCTCATACTTCTAAGACACTTATAATGCAACTTACAAGATAGCAGTAGAAAAACATAGATGCATACTAATGTTAGAAAATATTATCTTTATAGTGTCCCCAAACAAATTGGACTCCATTCAATAAAGCACTAAAATTGTTACTAGGAGGTTTATAAAATGTTCCCGAACAGATGTCTTGATATACTGGTGTAACTCAAGCAAACGTTGCAACGCTCGCTGCTCTTTCTCAATCCTCGGATGACTGGGCCTATTTCTGTCTGATTCTCACCAAACTTTGGTCCTGGGTTATACCCTCCCCATCCATTCTACACACACAATTTCACCTCATCATGAACGTTTTCTTTTCTCCCTCCATCTCAGGTGAATTATTTCTCCAAGGCAGTTATAATGCACAGCCTCGCATTCTTGGGTCAATTTACTGATCTCTTATAATAATAAATTCAAGATTGTAAACCTCACAATGGGCCTTCAATTCTGCCTGGTAGTCTTTCATCACTTCCCTGGTACACAAACTCTCCTAATTTCCATAGTGACCATTTGAAACATTTCCAGTCTTACTTCATATCACTCAGAAAACCAAAGCTTTCCAAAGGAACCCTCTTGAAAATGATAAATCCATTGACCTAGCTAACAGTCCTCTCCTGTTAGGTTGAAAGAGTTGTCTCTTCTGTTTAAGCTTTAGGTCCCTCCCCTCCAGTCTCCTCAGGAACCTGAGATGTGATTTTCCACTTTCCTCTCCCAGGTAATCAGCCCGCCCCTTTCAAATGGATCCTTCCAGTCAACATTTAAACATGTGCACACCTTAGTCATCTCTAACCAAGACTCTCTCGTCCTCATATCCTACTCTGTCTCCCAGCATGTTTTCATCCCCTCTCTTCACAGCCAAACTTGTTGAAAGTTCTCTGAACTTTATGTCTTCCTTTTCCTCATTGCTCTTCCTGCTCAACCTCCGTGAGTCTGGAATGCACGCCATCACAGTAGCCTTGGTCTAGGTCGCTGCCGGATCTGCTGAACTCTCCTCTGCCTCAGACACTGTGGATCACTTCCTCCTTCTGCAGCCTCTCCTCCCTTTGATGTGCATGACCCTATTGCTCTAGTGTTTCTCCTATCCCCTGACATGTCTTCATGCACTTTTGTAGGCTGATGCTGTTCTGCTCACCTGTGAAATGTAGGAGTTCCCCCAGGACCAGTTCTAATACCTTGTAACTTCTCACTTTGTACTCTCCCCAGGCAACTCCAACCACCCTTCACAGCTTTGACTCTTCAGACCCATATATCTAAGTGCCTACTTGATATGTGCACTGGAACACCTCAAAGGCAATAAACTCATCCTAGCCAAGATCCATTTTTCTCTTATTCCAGTATATTCTCTGTCATTACCGGATACCACGAAATAATATTGTGTAGTCTATGTGAAAATAAACATAGACCACACAAATGAGAACAAGCAAAGGCTATTAATTCAGAACTTGCTAGAGAAAGGGAGTCAGCCACTATCGCCTACATTTGGCAGAGACTTGCAGACAGGGAAATGAGAAAGCTTTACAGTTAAAAAAAGAGAGAAAGGCTTCAGGTATACCCTGATTGGGGGTTGTTGGCATGGGGAAGCTATAGACAGGCTAACTAAAAGAGGACGTCCTATGTTATTGGTTAGGGATATATACTTGGCTTTTTCTCATTGGTCCTATGTTGGAAATGGGGGAAAAATTAGAGAAGCTGCCAGTTATTAATCAAGTCATGGCTGTTTGGGGCCTATGGTTAAAAGGTTATTGTTTGGCTTCCTGGAGTAGGTGCTAGAGAGTAGTTTGACTTCCTAGACCAGTTACTGTATGTAGTAGGTTGGCTTCCTGGCCTGGTTACTGCAGACGATGGGTCAGAGTTCTATTTTTATACATAGTTCAACTATTGTTCATTTGTATATTCAGTCTCTCACCTCCATCAGTTCAGATGTGTAAGCCAGAAAGTAAGGAGGCAATATAGCACGCTAATAAGTATGTGAGCTCCAGAATCACAGTGTTGATTTTACAGGTCCACCATATATTTTCTGTGTAACTTCAAACAAGCTACTTAAATTTTGCTTCACCTTTGGTTTATTTACCATAAACATGAGGAGAGTGAGAGATTTACCTGAGGCAGACACAGTCACTACCCTTCCGCAACAGCCACTACCCACATTTCTTTTCTGAGAGTGTTAAAAGCACTACCACTTTGAAAGGTCTTTCTGCCAATAGCATCAAATTTAAATTAACCAAGTGTCCTACAATTTGAAGGCTTGCACTGCTAGAATAATGGAATTTTTTCCTTAAATTTGTATAAAGAGAGAGAGAGAGAAAGAGAAAGAGAGAGAGGCAGGAGATTCAGCTGAGAAAACAAGGGGCCCTTGGCATCTTCCAAGCACTTCCTCTTAATCATTTTCTGCTTGACAGAGTTTAAAGGAGATGTCTTCCCATACCAGTGAAGATACAATTTTATAGTAGTTCTAACTGGACCCATTAAAATCTAAGCTACTGGGATTAGGAGGGAAAATGGGCCAGTGACTACAAGACAGGTATTCTCAAGGACTGTGTATAATAGGGGAGAAGGTTATGTGACAACAGGAGAAGAAATTGGAGGGATGTGGCCAGGAGACAAGGAATGCTGGCCCACACTGAAGGTGGGAGGAGCAAGGAACAGGTTCTCCTCTGGAGCCTCCAGAAGGAACCAGATTTGCTAACACCTTGATTTTAACCACTTAAGACTCTTTTTGAATTTCCAACTTGTAGAATTGGAAGAGAACAAATTTGTGTTAAGTGATTAAGTTTGTGGTAATTTATCACAGCAGCAATAGAAAACTAATGTGCCATTTACATCTTATTTCCCTCACAGATCATAGGGTCACTCAGAGTTTCCTGAATCTCTGTCCCAAATTCTAGCTTTCTGCTGTTGGGTTCTTTATCTTAAATTAAGTACATTTTAAGATGCAGATGTAAACAATACCCAGCAGATAGCATGGAGTACCAAAGAAACAGAATGGAAAAAAGGAAGAAAAAGAAAAAGGACATGAGATCACAAAGAAAGCCTGATTATGCGACTACTATCTATAAGATTAGGAACCACTGTGCTGTGGCAGAGGCTGTTGGAGCCAATACCAGACATCCCCTAGGCTAAAAATGTCAAGGGTAATCCTGAGACCCAGTGTTGACAAATTTAAGGAGACCTCTTCTTAAGGGTGTCTGGGAAAGAATTTTTTTCTTAAAGAGAGATGGATAAAGAGAAGTCTCTTCCTTCCTGCCTTTCCTGCTAGGTATGTTTGATGTGATTGTATGCCATATAGAACTACTGCAGCTATTTTGAGACCATGAGGAAGAAGTCAAGAGAATTCTAGAGAAGGGAACCCTTCTCTAGAATTAGACTACGAACCAGCCCTGGGGAGGCACATTTTCCAATTTCTTGTACATAACAGTGAAGGCAATGAAATCTCTGTATTGACCAAGATATTATTAATTAGAAATTTATTCTATTACTTATAGCCCAAAGCAGTACAAATAAACACCACTTTTTTTAAAAAAAAATAAATAAATGAAATTTGTCTTCTAAATCCATCTAAAGCTGTGGTTCCCAACCCTCAGGCTGTGGACTGATAACAGTCCGTGGCCTGTTAGGAACCGGGCCACACAACAGGAAATGAGCGGGGGGTGGCGAGTGAAGTTTCATTTGTATTTACAGCCGCTCCCCATCACTAACATCACAGCCTGAGCTCCACCTCCTGTCAGATCAGCAGAGGCATTAGATTCTCACAGGAGCTTGAACCCTACTGTAAACCGCCCATGCAAGGGATGTAGGTTGCACGCTCCTTATGAGAATCTAATGCCTGATGATCTGCGGTGGAGCTGAGGCGGTGATGCTGGGGCTGGGGACTGGCTGCAAAATCATCCCCAACCAGCCTTTCTCCCCCTCAGTCCATGGAAAAAAAATTGTCTTTCATGAAACCAGTCCCTGTGCCAAAAAGCTTGAGGACCGCTGATAAAGTACTTGTTGCCAATTTCAGCTCAACAGACAAGTGTTTTCTGAGAAGTGACTTTGCAAAACTCTGTGCTGGGACCTTTTAAGAAGTACAAAAATGGACTAGATATAATCCCTATAGTCAAGGAATTTGTAGTCTAACAGGGGAAGAGAAATATACTATATTTATAATATTGCAGGCAGAGTATAAAGAGCTATGCATTTGGAGAAAGAATGAGCCACTGAAACAAGTACACTGAATACCCAGGTATACCAAGGCCAAGATGGAGGGAGAGGATTTAAAATAATAATAAAACTCACACCAGTTCAGTCTGCTTTTTATTATTATCAGATCCTGGCAATTCTAAATAAGACAGTGATAAGATACTGCTCCCAGGGGAAAAAAAAACATACACACATTAGTTATTATGTTCTACAAACAATGAAAACTCTTTGGGAATAGAACTTATGAAAACAAGATCAAAAAGGTTCATTCTGTCATTATGATCATTCTGAGAATATAGTAATACATATAATGTATTATCTAGTAATCTGTTGACTGAAATTTTCCATTAATTAGTACTTCTGCACACCAACAGAACAAAGATTAGTTATGTTGGATTCTTCAATGCTTTTGGAGTTTTCACAAATATTAACACTATAGTAAAATATTCACATATTTTAAATTATCTTAAAATCTTATTTGACGGAAAATTGATAAATCATGCATGTTATGTAAATAATTTTAAAAAATTCCAACTATAGTATAGAACAGTGGTTCACAAGTGCCAGACCTGGCGTTAGTGCACTCCATGCAAATTTATCATCATTCTATGGAGAAGTGAGAGAAATGACATACAAGATGATCTTTTATTCTGTAATTATGTTCTAATTTTGGGGCTGTTAAAATGTCTGTTTTCAAAGTAGGTAGCTTAAGTGTGCCAATGAGATTCTTTGGAATTTCTGGGAAACATTGCTATTTAGCAAGATTTCTTAAATAGAGATTCCCGGATCATGACTTACTGCATCAGAATGTTTTTGGAGGAGAGCCTAAAAATTAATATGTTTAACAAATGCTATAACAATTCATATACATCTCCATGTTTGAGAACCACTGGTATGGAGCAAAGTACACAGGCTTTGAATCCAGCTTTAAGTTTGAAATCTTGTTTTGCTGTTTTCTAACTGTGTGACCTAAGATACTTTACTTAAAGTCTCTCAGCCTTCAATGTCTCACCTGCAAAATAGAAGGGCTGTTAGGAGCACGGAAACACTAATAAATGTGAAGTTTCTAATAGCAACTACTCCAGAATAGAAACCCAGGACAATTAGTTCTCAACCATCCCCGTTTCCCTGAATATACTGGTTAAGTACAACCTATACACCTATCGTATGTGTATTTCGGTAAGGCAGAATTTTAAGATGGTCCCCTAAGATTTCAGACCACTGATTATTCCATTAAACAGAAATCTAGGTACTGCTGTGAAGGAATTTTGCCTGTGTAATTAAAGTCCTGAGTCAGTTGATTTTAAGATAGGAAGGTTATTCTGGTGGACCTGGCCTAATCATGTGAACCCCGAAAAAGCAGTTTTCTCTAGCTGGTTGCACAAGAGGAGGACAGAGAGACACGCTCGGGCAAGCATGGAGGGAGCCAACATCCATGTTGAGAACTGCCCCTGGGGGCTCCATAGCAAGGACCTGAAAGTGGCCTCTAGTTGCTGAGATCAATCTCTAACTGACAACCAGCAATACAAAGGGACCTCATTCCTATAACTACACAGAAATGAATACTGTGTAGTGTTCATTGAATAGAACTTAGAGAGAGATCTTTCCCTAGTTGAGCCTCCAGATGAGTATGCAGCTGGCTGAATCTTTCTTTTTTTTTTTTTTGAGACAGAGTCTGGCTCTTTTTCCTGGGCTAGAGTCCCATGGCATCAGCCTAGCTCACGGCAACCTCAAACTTCTGGGCTCAAGCGATCCTCCTGCCTCAGCCTCCCGAGTAGCTGGGACTATAGGCATGTGCCACCATGCCCAGCTAATTTTTTCTATATATTTTTAGTTGTCTGGCTAATTTCTTTCTATTTTTAGTAAAGACAGGATCTCGCTCTTGCTTAGGCTGATCTCGAACTCCTGACCACAAGCGATCATCCTGCCTCAGCCTCCCAGAGTGCTGCAATTACAGGCGTGAGCCACCATGCCTGGCCCTGGCTGACATGTTGATTTCAACTTTGCAATACCCTGCGCAGAACCCAGTCACGTTGTGCCAGACTTCTGACCACAGAACTGTGAATTAATAAATGGGTATTATTTTAAGTAATTTAAGTTTTAAATAACAAATTATCTAAGTTTGTGATAATTTGTTATGTGGCAATAGGAGACATACACTATATATAAATAATGAAATGATATGTTTATACTTTTAGAAGGTAATATTATTTTTAAAAAATTCTCTTCTTGCCTTTTTCACAACACACCTAAGCTTATATCTATAACATAAATAAGAAGTGACAGTACTTATCTTCCAAGGGACAAATGGAAGGAAAAATAGCACATCCACTATTTTGACATATCAACAAGGACCACAGAAATGCATGCCTCTTTCACTCCATCTCCTTTAGTTTGTAATAAATGCTCTGCAGTGAAACAGCCTTCCCATTTTGCCCACAGGCTTAGCTGAAAATCTAGAAGCGACAGCGAGTGAACTTTTAACTTGGCAAAACAGCAGTCCCCAAAGGTTTAAACTGTGAAGAGCTTTCTCTCTTATTACTGTTGTTGACTTTTCGTTTTCTTAGTCCCTCTATATGGTTTGGGGTGGAGGGTGAAGCAGAGTAAGGATGTTGGCACTTTTTGCCCTTCTGACTTGAAACAAGATCAAGATTTTCTCTGAAAAAGGAACAGCAAGCTTTATATGTAGTTTGAAGTAAATCCCAATTGCTTTGGACTATTTAGGAACTTGGACATTCACCTAAACTTTATTTTCTAATGTGTTTCAAACAAAAATAAATCATACCCTAGGCTCAATGAAGTTAAATCTTTTAAATTTTTTTTTTATTTCAGCATATTATGGGGCTGCAAATGTTTAGGTTACATATATTGCTTTTGCCCCACCCGAGCCAGAGCTTCAAGGGTGTCCATCCTTAGACAGTGTGTACGTA
Organism: Lepilemur ruficaudatus; assembly: GCA_963574885.1. Taxonomy (NCBI): domain Eukaryota; kingdom Metazoa; phylum Chordata; class Mammalia; order Primates; family Lepilemuridae; genus Lepilemur; species Lepilemur ruficaudatus. The sequence goes on from CAUYRT010000137.1 coordinate 17,450, forward strand.
CCCATTAAGTGTGTATATACCCATCCCCTCCTCCCCCCTCCCATCTAACTGACACCAGATGAATGTTATTCCTATATGTGCACTTAAGTGTTGATCGGTTAAAACCAATTTGAAGGTAAGTACATGTGATGCTTGTTTTTTCCATTCTTGTGATACTTCACTTAGTAGAATGGGCTCCAGCTCTATCCAGGATAGTATAAGAGGTGCTAGATCACCATTGTTTTTTGTGGCTGAGTAGAACTCCATGGTATACATATACCACATTTTATTAATCCACTCATGTATTGACGGGAACTTGGGTTGTTTCCACATCTTTGCAATTGTGAATTATGCTGCTATAAACATTCTTGTGCAGATGTCTTTTTTATAGAATGTCTTTTGTTCCTTTGGGTAGATGCCCAATAACGGGATTGCTGGATCAAATGGTAGTTCACTTGTAGCTCTTTGAAGTGTCTCCATATTACTTTCTACAGAGGTTGTACTAGTTTGCAGTGCCACCAGCAGTGTATGAGTGTTCCTATCTCTCCACATTCATGCCAACATTTTTGTTTTTGGGGCTTTTGATAAAGGCCATTCTCTCTGGAGATAAGTGATTTTGATAAGTGGTTTTGATTTGCATTTCCCTGATGATTAGAGATGTTGGCCATTTTTTCATATGTTTGTTGGCCATTAGTCTATCTTCTTTTGAAAAGTTTCTAGGCTCAATGAAGTTAAATCTAATAGAAGCATGATGATCTCATTTTATAACCTTAGCAAATATTTGTAGGAATCTTAATTTGTGTGGAAGCATGTAAGCATTTTCCAGTAAAAGTAATAACAACAGTTAACATTTGTTAAGTACTTACTTATATGGCAGACCCTGTTATGGGCACTGTATGTATAATAATATGTTTAACTGTCATAATATTTCTCTGAAAAAGGTACTATAAGTTCTTTCTTATTTCTTTTGTACAATGAAGGATCTACAGAGTATTTAAATAACTTGCTCCAAATCATTTATAGCTAATAAATGAAAGAGTTCAGAACCCAGAAATTCTGGCTTTCACGTTGTGTTTTATTCTATTCTATTCTAAGGTAGAGATGCATTATTTCTCTGAGTCCAAAAATCTGCTGCATGCAAAATGCAGTGTTCAGCAGAGGCAGGACCCTCATGTCAAAGAATGTTGTCTCTGATTGGAGAAGGAAATGCAGAGGCATGAAATAACAAAACACCTAAAAACCAGGAATTGAGTCCAAACATTCCCCTTCTCTCACCACTGCTATTGGCAATAAAAATGAAGAATGAGAGAGCCTACTTTACAACTTCTGCCTAGAGCCTCAAAAATTCAATAAGGGACCATAAAACAGACAGTACAGTTTAAGAGTTTATAGCAAGATAGAAGCTTTCAGTTCAAGTTATGAGATAAATAGTTCTTAAAAGGTGATTCCCTGGATCCCTGTTCCTTTACAATATGTGCTTGGATCCAAAACACCCTGTGCTTGAAATGCTTGTGTTGAAATGGAAGAAGACAAAATTCACTTCTCTCAGTCGTGGGCTATTTTTTCTGTCATTGATGTCATGATTTTAAGCAATGTGTGTGTGTGTGTGTGTGTGTGTGTGTGTGCACATGTGCATATGGATAAAAACAAAATAAAAGCATAAAATGCACAAAAGGGATTTTTTCCCCCTGGCTGAGCAGATTTTAGAACTGCTCAGTTTTCGTCTTGCCATGTTCCAAATGAGCTTTGAAAATACAATGGCACCACTGGATCTCTCCTGGCATACTGTGTTTATGAAGCTTGCATGTTTCTAAGTTCTAGAAATTAAATTATATCATAATTACAGTAAAGGGAGTGCCTATTTATAGGACACTGCAATGAATCCTTTCTAATACCGATATGTATTCTCTGAAAGCCCTATTCTGGAAGTTAATATGTGCTACGTTGGGTTTACAGTGAGTGCTCCCTTCATGGACTCCTTGTCTCTCACCTGACCCACGGTGGTATCTTTCTAACCACCTTCTTGATCTTCAGCTTCACAACATCCACCACCGTTCTTTCCCACCCCCAACTTCGTTCTCCATATTGCCCAGCAGAGGGGCTGTTAATCTAGATCCACAAGTAGAATTCAGTGGTCCATAAACTTGAATGAAAAAAGTTGTCTTTATTTTCTGATTGAAATTTATTGTTTCCTTCTATCATGAATGGAAACAACAAGCCCCAGTATTATTAGCAGTAACTGTGACCTGTTCATCAAACAAAATCACAGATGTTTTCATATTTTATTACATTTGCAACAAATATTGCCAGATATCATTTATACTCACCACCATTCAAGATTATGATAGTTATTAGACCTGCTGCTATATCTCATTATTTAATGCATTAATAAAGAAGCACATATATTGCTGTATCATAAACTTTTTTTTCTGAATCTGATAACTGGGTATCAGTGTAATTGGTCTCCTTCAAAATTGTATGTGTTTGTTTTTAAAAAATCCTGAGAAGTGATTCCTAGGCTTTCCCAGACTGCTAAAGAGGTCCTTGGCACACACACAAGAAATAAGAACCCCTGCTTTAGAAGGATCTTTCTAAAATAAAATTCTCATTATGCTACTCCCTTAACTTGAATTTCCTCAGTGGCTCCAAGTCACCTCTAATTAGCATCCAAATCCTCTGTGGCCCATAGAAGGCCTTCTGTGATCTCCCTGTCTCCCTGGACTGCTTCATCACCAATGTGTACATCCTTGTACTCTGCATTCCATCTGTTTCATGTTCCAGATGCCCTGAGCCATCTCAGTTTTCTGGTGTTCTGGGCACATTATTCTCTCTGGTAAAAATGTCTTTCCTTGATTTACTGCTGGTAAGTCCTACTCATCCTTTGAGACCCACTCAAGGTCACCTCCCTGGGACACCCTGTCTGACATACGGACTCTGTCTTTTTCAGACTCAGGACAATCACTAATTTCTTTGCTCCACTCCTGTACACTCTGCCTGGGCACAGTGCATCACAGTTTTTATTTATAAGTCTCTTTCTCTTAGGGGTTGTAAGTCTGGGAGCCCCTTGTACCGTCTGTGCTGCAACGGTGCCCAGCACACCGTGGGCCTTTTGTGCGTGTTGGCTTGACTATCATCCACAAGTGTTACATAAAGAAGAAAATTTTGAGTTAACCCCAAAGCTGGTTTTGTAGTCAGTGTAAGATTCCCAATTGTGTAGGAAGTGGGGCTAGCTAATTTGCTTTGCTGACAGCTTCTTTGTGAAGCAGGGCTTCTGCATTCCAAATACCAGTGCTGACTTCCAGTCCCTCTGGACAGATTAATTTACATCTTCAGAGTGATTCTCAGCAGAGCCATTGTAAGTCAACAGCTTATGTTTTTGTGATATCTCCAAGAGGTGTCTCCTCCGGAAAAATTATCCTCCCGTTTATACATGCTATTTGCTCATCATTCATTCTTTCATTCAGCAAATATTTCTGAGAGTCTACTATGTCTCAGGAGCTGTCTGGGGACTCAAAAGTGAATGAACCCCATCCCTGCTCTTGTGAAGCTTACAATGTAGAGTGGCACTGTCCAATAGAAATTTCTGTGATGATGGAAATGATCTATATCTGCATTGTCCAATAAAGTAGTTGCTAGCCATATGTGGGTATTGAGCATTTGAAACATGACGAGTATGTCAGAGAAACTGAATTTTTAATTTTATTTAATTTTAATTAGTTTAATTTAAACAGCCATGTATTAGCAGTGGATACCACACTGACAATGTGGTTCTAGAGGTTGTATGTTAGAACTAAGCAAGTGAGTAAATGTGTGAATTAATAAATAAGAAAACAACCAAACAAATAAAGAAGAAAAACTTCAGATACTTATAAATGCCAATGCAAAGAATTAAGTACACTGATATAGAGTCACTGAGGTCTCAGGGAATGTTCCTTTGAGGAAGTGATGATTGAGCTGAGACTTGAATATCAACAAAGACCCTGCTATGGGAAGAAATAAGGGTAGGAGAATTCTAGGCAAAGGGAACATAAACAAGTACAAACCCACAGGAGAATTATGTGTCTGGCTTATTTGAGGGATGGAAAGGCAAATATACTTGGAGTGCAGTAGTTAAGGGGTTGTAACAGGACACACATGCAGAGGAGAGCTGGTGCTCTATTGCAGGGCTCTGTAAACCAATGTAAGGAGTTCACATTTTTTCCAAGCGCAATGGGAAGTCATTGGAGGATTTTAAACATGGGGATAGCATTATTTTATCTATATTTAACAAAGCTCATGCTGATGACTGTGTGAATATTGGATTGTAGAGTGGAAACCAGCATCCGGTCAGCATCAATACAGGAGTTCAGGTGAGGTGATGGCAGTTCTATGTTAGGGTCATGGTAATAGAAGTGGATGGAATTGATATATATTACAGAGGTAGAGTTAACAAAATCTGCAAATGGACTGATTGGGTAGGGGTAAGAAGAGAGAGGAGTTACGAACAATTTGTGGATTTGGGGCCTCAGCATTGGATGATCATGCCATGGACTGAGATAATAATTGGAGGAGAAGCAGGCTTGGGGCGAAAACCAAGAGTTATGTTTTGGATGTGCGAAGCGTAAAACACCTATGTGACGTGCAAATGGAAATGTCAAGTCTGGAGTTCTGAAGAAAGGTCAGTATGGGGAATGTGGACTTGAGAGTTACCAGTGTAGAGATGGTCTTTGAAGGGAAGGGACTGGATGAAATTCCCTGTGGAATGAGTACAGGCAGAAGGAAAAAAGGGCTCCAGGAGACTGAAGATGCTGACCAGTGCAGGCTTAGGGTAGTTATTCTCTTCAGATTAAAATCATTCTCTCCTTGGGGCAAAAGGACAGATCCAAGAACCCAGCCTTCAGGGACCCAATGACGTGCACATCACAGAGGCGTATTCTGATTGTTGCACTAACCAAATGGGTACAGTCAGGGAGGGAGAAAACCAACCGTTATTAATTGCCATTATGTTCACCCACAGACCCTGGGAGATTAGTAATAGCGTCTCTACTTCACATGATTGGAGTGCAAATTAAAAGTCATACAGATCTGACAGTTAAAATCCTGACTTCATTCTTATTGGCTGTGTCACCTGGACAAGGTACTTAATCTCAAACTGCATTGATAAAATGAGGCTGTAGAGAGAATTAAATAAAACAATGAATAAAATCCTAATACCTAACACATAAGAAATGCCCAAAATGCATCAGCTGTTGATACAGGATACCTTGGCCAGTGTTAGTAATTCCATTTACTATGTGACAGGCCTAGGAAATTTACCCAGGTGTGTGTATATCTCCAAAGCCTGGGATCTTTCCACCACTCCGTGACTCCTGGGCTTCAAAAGTATCTGACTTTGGCTCTATTCCTTATTTCTCTTGTATACTTCTTCTCTGAAGCTCCTTACAAATACGTTTTAAATTTAGTTCATTTTTTAAAAATTGGAAGTCAATCTACATTGCTTCCTGAAGTTGGCTGTGCCTTCTGCTCTCTGGCAGGCAAGTGCCTGTGTTTACATGTTTCCTTTTAAATATATGCCCAGAGGAATCTCCCCCCTTCATTATTTGCCCCTCTTCTCCTCCCAGCCCACCTTCCTCTTCAGGGAAACCTCACCAGCTTACTCAGCACCCAGGGCTCCCTAGCAAGACAAAAAGCACTGCTCTTTTTGCAACCTGCCATTAAACACGTGCATCAGCTAAATTCCTGCTGACTCTGCTCTTGCTGTGTGTTCTACTTAATAAACCTCCAGCCACTTTGGGTAGTAGAAACAAAGAAATGGCAGACAATTTCTTTATCCCTGCTGATCAATTGGAAACATGGAGCCAGCTTGGTATGGTCATTTCTAAAACTCCTTTCCTTGTTTCCCATAGAGCAAGCTCTCCGTCTTTGTTTTGTATGTGCACAGGTGATTCACTAGATCCTTGGGGAGACTCCTAATAAACCACCAAGGCACATAGGCAACTTTTGCAAAAATCAGATCATGTAGGTTTCCATGATTCCTGCTCTCCTCTGTGTGTGTGTGTGTGTGTGTGTGTGTGTGTGTAACCTCATCAGCATTTTCTTGGTGTACACTAGGCTGAAAATTAGGCATCGAGTCTTTAAAGTACAACACTATTTTTTAAGAAGTCAGCATTTCCTAATGTTAGAAGATCTAATTAACTCTCTTTGAACTGTCCCCATCAGGGTTTCCTAAAGGGTTTTGTTCAAGAATACATTTCAATCAGCAGTTCAATAAATTTTCTCTAGATCCGGGGAGATGAAACATGGAAGAGAGATGGATTATTTGCTGCTTTTAACTCTTATCTTTCCTAAAAGTGTGCATGTTAGGTGATTAGTTTTTAAAAAGAAAAATTCTCATCAATTTAATCTCCAAATCCCACACACTGAAGCCATGTTTTTAACTGCCTTACGTTTTGGCATTTGTCCCTGCACATCTAGTGTCCTTGTAACAATTAGGGAACGTATCTATCTGGAAGGATTTTTTGACATTTTTCTCCCATTAGGCTGTGGCAAAATCTAGTAAAGAAGAGGGAGATGTTGCTCGTCTCACCATTCACCATGATAGAACAAGAGCCGTTTGTTCTAATTAGCCATGTCAGAGGTTCTTAGCATCTTTCCACATGTGTGGGCAAGATGACAAATAAACTCAGCACGCCAGGCTCTTAAAAACTAATTGCTCAAAATAAAGCCCTGCAAAACCCAGTTACTGCCTGCCCCTGTGCATGTGGATTCACACAACATGCATATTTACTTAACCGTTGACTTATTTACTTTACTATCCCGTCTTGGTGTCCTAACTTTGGTCCCTAATTGCCATTTCTGACAATTTCAGGAAGAAACTTTAATCTTGTCACTTTCCTCTCTATAATTCCCTGGAGTCATAGTTCTATGTGTCTCTTTGTACTGTAATACAGAATGCCTTTTTGAATTGGTTTAGGTTTGTTTTCCCCTGTGGACTGAGAACTGCTTAAGGGAATTACTGTCTTATTCACTTTTGTAATCACAAAATCTATTGTTCGTATACTGCAGTTACTACATTGTTAAACCAGTGAAAGGTCTCTCTTAACCTTTTCATGCCAATGTGAATATGAATGACTGATGATAATGTCTCCTCAGAAAAAATGAACACATATTTATAGAACCAAAAATCTTCATATTATTTTAAGGAGTTAAGAACTTTTGACCTTCAGACCGGAGCTCACCTTGCTCAGTCTATCTAGAGGGTGAAGGCATTGATGGTAAAATGCATAAAAAATTGCTCTCCACTTGTTCTCTTGCTCTATAAAGACACCAAAGGACTTGGTACTTCTATGTCCACTGCTAGCAAATCCCAGTAGTCAACCAAGTGAAGGAGACACACAGGAGCATTTTTTTGTTATTGGTTCATGATGGATTAAGTAAACTAGGATCATAAATATATGTATGGTTCCACCTCACACTTACATCCATAGCCGTGGCACTTAGATTATATCCGAGGCCAACAGTCAAGCATTGGCCAAATCATAATGTTAAATCACACTGATTTCTCACCTTTATGTCAGCTCACTGGGTCATTTCTATTATACTGAAGTCTCCAGTTTGATAGTTTATTTGAATTTTTTTTTCTTTTCACTTTGAACAGTAACTTCAGGTTTTCTTTTGTTGGGTTGCTAACTATCTGGTTAAATTGTTCCTAAAGCTTTAACATTTATCATCTAGGGTTTCAAAGTAACTAGAGATGTGGGTTAAAATTTCTTCTGATGTTATTCAGCTCTATGAACAGGTAGATCTTGGGAATACTTTTTGGATCTCAGGAGTTTGGGGAAGGTTTGCCATTCCTTCTCATAAGTGAGAGCAAACTTCTAATCCAACATGAATATCTTCTTAACAGGGATGTAGGACTCCTGTTTCTCCTGTGGATAGTGTCAGGGCTTGTTTGGCTGCCAATGTCAGTATATTATCTTCAGTGCTCTGTGGAGTATGGTTTGTTGTTTGCATCTTGAGAAGGACTAGAGAGACAACATGCTTTCCAATGACACAGCTAAAACTGATTTATGACTTCAGCTAGATATTCCTTTTAAAAAAAACCTCTCCGCCCACCCATGTCACACTTTAATACTCAATAGCCTTAAGGTTTTCTTTGATTTCCTTCCACCTTTTCACAATCTGACTTTTCCACATTCTTTCCTGGGACTTTCATTTCTACTTTTTTTTTTTTTTTTTTGAATCTAGTAAATCAAAGTAGAGGCATGCTGAAACCCTTTCTCTTTCCTCTAATGAGGGAGATTGGCATGTTTATGTCACCTAATTGATGTCTAGTCCCAGATGATTTTCACAAGACACACTCTATAGTTAATTTGACCTACTCCTCAGTGTGCAAGGTTCGTGGGTATCAATGTTAATTATAATTCACTGTGGATTCCTACTAGAAATTCCATCATTTTTTGCGTTTCTTGAGTGAGCTGTTCTACCCTTCCTGGTCTGCTTGTGTGCCTACCTCCTCAGAATGGACAGTAATATACAGAGTTTCATTATCCCTCTGATACCCACTTTCATAGCACCCAAGAAGATCACTCAAAGCCTCACAATAGAAAGTGCCACCTCCCACACAGCACACAGCCCACGCAGTAACAAGAAATACCTTGTCCATATGCCGTCAAGCCTGTTCCTATTGTTCTCGGGTTATGGTTCTTGCTAAAAAATTCTGTTTTTAATTTTATTCTTTATTTATATACATCATATAATACTTTAATTGTATTTCTTAGTTTTTTCCTTACCTAATGTAACCTCTTTTATTGAATTTCTTTGTATCACTATCGCTATGTTTTAAGTAAACATTTTATGTTTTAGAGGAATTTCAAGTTCACAGCAAAATTGAGAGGAAGGTCCAGAGACTTCCCACATATAGTCTGCCCCTACACATGCAATACAACATCCCCCACCAGAGAAGTACATTCGTTAGAATTGACGAACCTACTTTGCACATTATTATTACCCAGGGTCCACAGTTTGTGTTAGGGTTCACTCTTGGTATTGTACATTCCATGGGTTTAGACAAACTCAGAATGATGTGAAGCAACCATTGTAGCATCATATAGAGTAGTTTTGCTACCCTAAAAATCCTCTTTGCTCCACCTACTCATCTTCCCTCCCAACACTACTTTTTAGTGATTTTCTAGTCCCTTTTTCCTCTTCTTCTTGTTCCTCCTCTCTCTCCTGCTGTTTACATTACTCCCAGGAGAAGGATACACTATCTACTCTTGCAACTCAGAGTACGGCCCTGTGAAATGCACAATTTCACTATTGTGTTTTGGAAGTCCCAGAACTGCATTTACATTAATTTTACAATAACGGTCTCTATGTCCTCTTTCAAATTTTGCTTTCTCTCCTCTTAGCCCCTGCAAGTCTGCACAGTGCACTCATCATTTTCATACTTCCCATAATTTGTTTGTTGCATCCCTGCTACATTCATGTAAGGCACTGTGGGTGAGGGTAGACAAATTTACCGGGCATGGTTCTAGCAAATCCCCTACTTTTGCCTAACTCACAAGCACACCTGCTTTAAGATCCTTGATCCCTTTCCATTTTACCAAAAGATAAGTTTTCTATTTCTCTTCAATTCCAGGTGCTTTTCAGGGAAGGGAGCACACTGAGATGAAAGCTTCCAGCAGAGATGTGTCAGAGTATCTGGCCTATCCCCCACAGGACCTCACTAGAAAGAAAGAATTATGAAGGCATTGATCTAGTATCTTGCTGCCCATCCCACCAGAAGTAGTTTGCAGGTATGCTTTCAACCAAATTGATTTTTCCAGTCTGGTGAATGGGGGGAGCCTTTGGATGTCCATGATTTCTCTTTAGCTCATGCTAGAATTCAGCATTCTACTTAGAATTTACCAGGACGGGGCACAGTTGCTTCTGGATCCAAAAGGGATCCAAAATAATAAGCAGAAGTAGTGTAGTGTTACCCTGGATGAATCCAGAGGAGGGAAACAAAGAAACCTTCACAACTTTTCACATACGAAAGGGTAAAGAGTTCAGCAGGTAACATCAGGGGAAATAAAAGACTGGCAACTCCAGTGTAATTATTTCTCTGTAATGATGCTCCTTGAGAATGTTTGGCTACCTTGCATATAGTATCATGGATTCGGCAAACTTTAATTGCCAGTTATTTTCGGTAAGGTGGCATTTTCAGTTTTTGTTCCCTAACTGCAGAAGGGATAAATACAGCAGTTGACTCATATGTTGATCCAGGATTATTTTTATTCTCCAGCACCTTTCAATGTCACACCAGAAAAAGGTACAACTCTTTCTGGGCAGTCCTCCTACAGGCCATCTAAAATATCCACACAGGGATCATTCCTATGGCTTTTAGGAGCATCCGAAACAAGCCACAGTGTGGTTCAGCAGGAGTCACTTGGGGGGAAATACGTTCTTTTACTGTGTCTTCAGCATTCAGGCTTTTTTAAAAGTCAGAGCCCTGTGCAAAGGGAGGGACAATGCCAAGCCTTTAGTTTCATATATTGCGACAGCCTAGTGTTTTCGGATCTCACTTATCCCAAGAAACTTGCCAGGGATGGCCCCTGCAGAGACATCTGACCCAAATTATGACTTCTTTCAGGGAAGGGAAACCCCTTTAGGACAAACAGGAAGCGATCTCTCAGCATAATGTATTCCCATTGGAACAAGTAAACAGTTTACTTTTCAGTTCAAAGCAGTGAATTCAAGACACATAAGTTGATTTTGGCTCAATGTGACCCTAAAATCAAGTCAAATGGAATGAGTTTACAATTCAGAGCCTTAAGATTCTGTTTGGCTGAACACTGAGTTTTAAGTGTTGAATTCCACCTCATTTGAGTTATTATTTTTTCTTTAGTCATTTCCAAAGTACTGCTAAGTTTTGGAAATAAAATAAAGTGCTAAATTGGTTTTTAGGTCCATGATCAGGCTTCTCTGGTGCAAAAATAATCCCCTGAGGTATGGTGTTAAATGAAAAATAAATTTTAAAGTGTATATAAACAAGAGAAAGAAATTTTTCTTAACCTTGTTGGAAGCTAGAGAAATTCAGATTTTCTGTTTTAATTTATTTGCCTTTTCCCTAGCAGTTAATAGTCAAACTTTTCTATTTAATAGTTTAATCATCTTTAGAGCTGATTAAACACTGTTTGCTGGTTAAATAACATAATCATCTGCCAACATAAAAGAGGAGTGATCTTCCCCTTTACTTCATTAACCAAGCAAGACCGTCACTTACTTAACAAGCTGCTGACAATAAAATGTACATCTGCTATTTAATCCGTAGGGTTGACACACTCTGAAACATGAAATGTGATTTTCTAATTTTTTCATTAGAATGCACAGAATAAAAATCTTCACAGAATTAAGACATATTGCAACCCACTCCATCTTCCAATCTATTAGTCCTGCCATTCCCGCAGAAAGAACTGATTTTAGCTTGATAAGTTTTGTTCCAATAAACATAATGCCAGGTAGATAACCAAAATATCTTTTTTTCTTTTTTTAAATTAGAAGGGTTTCAACAAATTAAATGCGGAATATAAAATGATAGCTTGGCCTACTGGATTTCCTCAGTACTACCTAATTGCTTCCCATTCTAATAGGTGAAAGATTGGTGTAGAACTTGTTTGAATGGTGGTTGATGGATGGGAGATTGAATATATTCTGATTATTAGTGTTTTGGGGACCCAAAGCCAGAACCTAAAGTCCAGGCTGGAGTAGGCGGTATGGTCTGAGAACTCTTGGGTCTGCCGAAGAGTAAGCCCAACGTGGGGTTAATGTCTATAACCAATTCAGTAGTCATCGTGCATTCTAATTCAATTTATAAACCCTGGGATAACTAACAAATATACAGATGTAAAAAGAGACACACACATACATCATTTTCCCACAGGTCTTTACATGTTTGTCCTTTCTATTAAGGTTATTTAAAAAACTTTAATGTGTCCCAGCAAACTGAAGACTTCTGGTACCTCATAGTTCTAGTACCAGAAGTTACAAAGTTCCTACTGATCCAAAAGCATCCTGCACAAGCGTGCTGAATTAACACCTTGGTACCACACACAGTCCATTAAGGCATAAGCCAGGAACAACTGAGGCACTGTAAAAAATAGAACCAAACACTCTCTTTTCTTTTTCTCCTATAAAAACAGCAAATCCCTAGCCTTGAAAAATGAGCCTCTCTGATGTCGCATCCAAAGAAAAAGCTATTTTAACTGAAGATTGTACTGTTGATTCACCTGTGTCCAGGCAGCTATTTTGATTTCTAACCCCAAAGGGAGCATGAGACACATATGGCATCTATTGTGTGGTGATAGCAACTTGGAACTTAGTCGCTTCAGTTTTACCTTTGTTGCTTAGTTGGCAGAGGCATATGTGAAAGAGATAGGGGCTACCCAAAGTACTTTTGTATAACCCCAAGGAAAAAAGGAATTGCATTTGGGATGGCCGGAATGTCACAGACCAGGTATTGGGTCTTGGGTGCCCCCTTGTGGTTGACTTGCCACTACAGACGGAGGTGTAGTACACTGAGCCAGCAGGTACACGATAAAATTTCCTGCCTACCTCTCTAGCCTTGTTTCTCGCTATTCATCTTTTCCCTTTCTGTGCTCTGGCCATACTGGCCTCTTTTTAGTTCTCAAATGCACCAGGTTCCTTTCTTGGTCTTGTTACTGCGTATGCTCCCATGTCTTGAGAATATTTTCTCATTCACCCTGTTCGCCCGGTTAACTCTTACTCGTCTTTCAGAGTTTACCTTTGACATCACTTCATCCTGGAAGCATTCGCTGACTCCATGTGCTAGGTCATTGTTATGTAGTGTATGCCATAAGCAATCATCAGTTGCTAGAAATACTTCTCTAGGTTGAAAACTGGAGCCAATGGTTTTAGCTGTTGAAACTTGAAAAGGACATCAGTCTCCAGGAAACCATCTAATACAAGTGACCACCTTTCTTTTTAATGAGTTCTCAGAATAAATGAAAGACCAGCTTTTTTAGACACAAAACACAACAACATTGATGTTGTTCTTAAAACTTCATCCAGAGTATTGATCATTATTCCCCTTTGACTCTTTTTCTTTCCATTACATATGTCTATTCTCTAGTAAACTCATCAGATTCATTTTTTTCGTATCACACCTATAGCATAACAGGCATTCCATGAACATTTATGTGGTAAGGATGATCAATTTATTACTTTTTAATATTATTAAAATGTAAATCTGAATTCTGATGAACTATAAAAATAAATAAAAGGCATAGCTCTAATTAAAATTATCTTTATCTTGGATATCCCTTTTGTCACCTAACTTTTTATATTAATAATTTCAAATTCTCAAAAAAATTGAAATAATAGTAAAATGAGAACCTTTGTTCCTTCAGTTAGATCCTGTATGTACATATATTTCTTATTTTCCTGAACTATTTGAATGCAAGTTTTAGGTATTATGATACGTCATTCCTAAATATTTAAACATATGCCTTTTAAGAATAAGAACATTCTCCTATAAAACCACAATACTAACATCACAATCAAGAAATATAACACTGATGAATAGGATCTAATATTCAGTCCATATTCATGTTTTCCCAAAAGGTCTTTAATAATTGCTGCTGTTGTCATTTGGTTCAGAACCCAATTAAGAATTTCTTACTGCATTTGGTTGGCAAGTCTCTATAAATCTATAGCAAGTCCACTGCCTTTTATATTTCTCTTATTTTGCTCATTCATTACATTGACATTTTCAAAGAGTTTTAGGGTCAAGTATGTTCTGTGGCTTCCACGGTTTCCCACAATCTGATTGGTTTTATTGTTGTTCCAAGACTAGATTCAGTTTAAACATTTTGACTCTTTTGAGACTTGCTTTTCTTTACTTAACAGTATATCCTGAAATAACTTCGTAGCAATTCAAAGATATTTTCCTTGTTCTCTATGTGCCTTTGTGCTCACAGTACATTAGTGCAAATTTCATTCAAGCATTCTTCTATGATTGGGAATTTGGGTTGTTTCCAGTATTTTGTTATTACAAATAATGGTGCAATAGATAATTTTGTGCATGTGTTGTTTGGTATTTGTTAAGGTGTATTTCCAGGGTAAATAACTAAAATTGGGACTGTTGTGTCAAAGAGAAAATTAATATGTATTTTATTAGATATTGATAAACCCGCCTCTACAGGGTGGAACTATTGCGCATTCTCACCAGCAGTGTAGGAGAGTGGCTCTTTCTCCACAGCCTTGCTACCAGAATGTGTTGTCCATCTTCTTAATTTTTAACGCTCTGATACACGAGAAATATATCTCACTGTAGCTTAATTGACATTACACTTATGAATAAAATTTGGTATCTTTTTTTCAAAGTCAGCAAGATGGTGAAATAGAAGATTCCCTGACATCACTCCCCCCACAAAAGTACAACAAAAATTATTCAAAGAAAAGAACATCACCATGTTTTCATCAGAACTCAAAGGATTAGCAGAAAAACCCTTGGTTCCACAAAATTGAGAGAAGCTGCAGCCAGTAAGAGGAATGGCCATTTTAGAGGTACTATTCCTCACCCAAGCCAGCATAACACCATTCATAGAGAATTTCCCTAGATTCATGGTTTCCAAAATGGGAGGAAGAATTGGAGATGGATGTTTGATTTTCTCATCAATCTGGGAATCTTCAGGAGAAGGCAACTCTGGTCTTGTCTCAGGGGAACCACTGGGAAGTCCTAGGAGGGCTGAATCACCCGGGGTGAATTGGGGACAAAATGTATGGGCACTGATAGCAGCAAATGGCATGCAGGGTGGCTTCTCTGTGCTCTAATTGGTGGAGATATTATGTTGTGGAGACTGGACAGCGCTATAGCACTGTGCGGCGTGGCAGGGGACATATCTGTTAAAAGACCCAAATCTCTGACCAGATTTCCCACAAAGCCCAGGTGCTCACTTGGAGCCTTCCCTAACCCGGAAACAACTAAAATTCGGTGATTAAGTTGTGGCACTCACTCACATCTCCCCCAGACTGGGAAATAATGGTAAGCAGCAATTTAGCTTTGGTGCAGCATTTAAGTTCCAATCTTCATTATAAGTCTTCCCCAGACTAGGAAGCTAAAGCAAAATAGCAACTAATCTCCAATATTAAGTGGCAAAGGTCTAATACTACCAAAGAACACATGCAGACCTGCAAATGCTTGAAGAGGTGGAGGTCTCCTCAAATGTGCAGGCGTCAATGTAAAAATGCAAGAACTGTGAAAACCCTAGGAAATATGATACCACCAAAAGAAATCAACAAAGTTCCAGTAATAAATCCAGAAGAATTTAAAGATACATGAACTGTCTAGCAAAGAATTTAGAATAATCCTCTTAAAGAAGTTCAGGCAACTACAAGAAAATATGGATAGAAAACTAAATGAAATTTGAAAAACAATCCAGAAAAAAATATTTTACAAAGAAATTTAAACAATTAAAAAAATATAAATCCTAGAAATGAAGGTTATAATAACTGAACTGAAAAACTCATAGAAAGCTTTAACAACAGACTTCATCAAACACAGGAAGGAATGAGCAAGTTTGAAACCAGAACACATGAAATTACCCAATCAAAGGAACAAAAAGAAAAATGAATAAAAAAGAGTAAGGAATGTCTACAAGAATTATGAGACACCATCAAGGGAATCAACCTCCACATAATAGGAGTTCCCAAAGGAGACAAGAGAGAAAAATGCCTAGAAAGCATATTTAGGGAAATGATGGCTGAAAATTTCCCAAATCTGGATAAAGGGAACAGCATTCAGGTACAGGAAGTTCAGAGGTCACCAATCAAATTGAACTCAAACAAGAATTTTTAAAAATACATCATAATCTGATGGAGACATCTGCACACGAATGTTTATGGCAGCACAATTCACTATGGCTAGGTCATGGAAGCAACCCAAGTGCCCGTCAATTCATGAGTGGATTATTAAATTTTGATATATGTTTACAATGGAATATTACTCAATTTTAAGAAACGACAGTGAGCTA
>CAUYRT010000139.1:0-33055 GCA_963574885.1 Lepilemur ruficaudatus
TTCTAAATAAGAGGGTGGCATAATTTGAACTTCCAGTGAGGACTGCAAATTTCACAGATGGGTATAATAAACCAAATGTAGAAAACATCATCATTTGAAAATTGCCCTCAACTCTATACAGTTGATATAAGACTTAGATTAGATTGCCATATCTTGGTAATGGAAAATATTTTTGTCCTTATTCAAATGATTCCAGGCTGGATGATGACTGAATAGCTTCCACACAATATCTTGGATAACAGAATGACTACTCTCATGAGGCAGATGATCACTTGAAGCCCACTGAGGGATATAAAAATGGAAAATAAAATGATGTTCCACTCGACTACATGTGCAGGTTCCAGGCACTGATTCCACATGCTGGAATCTGTAAGGAAACTTCCTGCAGTGCCTTCAAAGGCATACTCCCAGACATTGAGGGTGTGGCAGTATGGGCCCTGGACAAGACCCAAAGCAGATATGACCAGGCAGTATCCGGAAAAAGCAATTCCAAGGGCAGAAAAGATGATTGACAGCAGTGTAATTCTGGAGGCTGGGAAGTCTAAGATCACGGCATTGACAGATTTGGTGTCTGGTGAGGGCCTGTTCTTCATAGATGATGCTCTTTCTATTTATGCCACTGTTACGCAGAAGCAGAGAAGCCACAAGTATACATACAGAAGGGATTTGCAGAGACAGAAAGAAACTGAAGAAAATTTTCAGTAAGAAGCAGAGGCAGTTGGCCACTAGTTCCATAAAGAACAGAGAAAGTAGTGTTGGTTCCGACTCTTTTGTGTCACCTAACCACAGCTTGCTTCCTATGCTTGGATTTTTGTAAACTACATGGCATCACATGTATTAGTTAAGACATTTTAGGTTATAACATATGACAGATTCTACTCAAGCAAACAAAATTGACACATTGATTCATAAGAAAATCTTTGGAATGTCCAAACTTGAGTATGGCTTGATCCACAAATTTAATGATGTCATTAGGAAGTCTATCTAATTCTTTCTCCTCCTTAGCTCTCCTGTTCCCTAGGAGGCCTCATTCTCAGCCATGCTCTCTTCAAAGTGGCAGCAATGATAATCCTTGATGATCCTCAATAATCTTGATCTGTAGAGAAGGAATCTTAAATCCCAGGTCCATGTCAATCCCCCAAATCTGATTGGCTTGTCTTGAAGCATTTTGGTACTCCTGACTCAATTGATGATTCCAGAGAGAAGGGGTGTTCTGGACAGCCTAGCATCATTACCAAGCACTTCCAAAGTGCAGAAGTGCTATGTGATTGTCAGTTCCATCGGGTAGGGAAAGGAAAATCTCTAAATGGAAAAGATGCTGAACAAAACAAGAAGGTAACAGATCTATCGCATTCCTCTATTTGTTCTGGAGAATTAAACAATTCCTGACTGAGGCACCACACTTCTCTCTTTTTTGTGGCCCCTGACTGACTTAATCCTGAAAAACAAAACCAAAAACAAACAAAAAGCAAATCAGAAAACATTTCTGAGCACCTAGTAACCTCCTATTCCAAATCCATTGCTGGATTGGGGGAATATATTAAAAAACAGGTACAAAATTAAAATACAATGTGATAAATGTGGTAGTAAGGAGTATAGAAGAGACAGAAAGAATAACTAGGATCTTTAGGCTTTCCCTAATTCCTTTAGTAAAACTTGCTTTCAGAGAGATGCCATAAATGCCAACTAAATTATACCCTGCTGGACTAATTACATTTTGAGAAGAATTCAAGATATAATGGATGAACCTATCATCAGATATATAACAAACATTAATTACCTTATATAAAAATATTTGGAAAATAGAGAAAGTGACTGTTATTGGGGACAGCCTAGATTCTTGCTAGCCATCCATCTTACCCCTAAGATGGATCTGTTTTCTATTACCAAAATTCTCTAAATGAACCAAAACAAAGACTGAGTAAATGTGAAATAGGTCATGGTATAAGGTTTCTGTTAACTTGACTATACTCTCTCATGTCTCATGGCAATAGATATTCTTATTGGTGTGCTTCTCCCTTGTCCTCTGGATATTTCTGAAAAAGCACTTGATAAATAGGCCTTCTGTCCTCTTTTAAGTAGCCTCAGAGCGTCTTGCTTCTTTGCTGCTTTTGGCTCTTTGGGTCTTCAGCTTCCAAATTTAACTTTTGCAATTAATATTTAAATTCTTTTAAACAATTATGAGACACATTTGAGGATTTTGAATATCCTATATATTATAAATACATATTGAAATTGCTCGATAATCAAGATGTCCTATTAATGTATAAACTAAAAGTAATATGGCTAATTTTATAATATATGCTTTTATTGGCATTTAGTAGGCACATGATAAACATCAATAAAAGCTAGTTTACTCCTGTTGTTGAGAATTATTTAACTTATGGGATTTGTGTGTATGTATGTATTTGAGTGTACATAAATTATGTAAGTTGTTATTCTTCTAACATAGCTATATTTCATTTTTGGAAAACAAAGTACTTTTGGTTTATTTCTTTTCACAGACTTGTTTTGTTTTGGAAAAAAATGACACGGAGGAGAAAGTAGCAATCTCATCATGTGTTAATATTTTGGAGAATATAACACAGACAGCTCTTTATACATACACATCATGTTATATCATAATTAATTCAATAGTGAGTCATTTTATGATATGATTATTTTATATCTTAAGAGAATAGTGAAATACTAAACAAGGATTTATCTCTACCATTTTTTACTTAAGCCACTATTTACATTTCATGTCCAAATAACCCTTGAAAGGACCACTACATATATAACCAGTTCATCTCTATCTTCACTTGAAAAATGTGAAAGAGATTGCATGTTTAATTTCTCCACAGAAACATCAATGGTGTACTGAAATGCCTAAACCTAATAAAGAAAGCCATTTGATAGAAATATAAAAATTGTCAGATAAATGCCAGTTTATGGCTCTATAAACATTTGATCTGTCCAGAAAGTGTGCACTGATTGAGTCAGTTTTGACAGCTAAAGAGCACTCACTGAATATCCTTTCCTAAGAAACATCCTTCATTAATATTTACATTTCTTTTGACAGTGCAGTTGCTGCAAGCTTAGGTTGGGTAAATATAGCCTGCATTTGTCAAATATACATAGTCATAGGCCTAGGTTTGTGTAAGAATCCAAATGCTTTGGGTGAGAATATGGACCTGATTTTTCCTCTGGACTTCCTGGACCTCAGGTACATTAATGCAATGAAAGAAAAATCCATGACCCTTATTTGAAGGCATGAGGGCATTTATAGCTAGTTAACCTGTGACAGTAAAAGAACAAAAGGTAGCTTTAATTCCAATCCCCTCCCCTTATTTTTTTCCTTCTTCTTCATTTTTTACTCTGCTGCAAACAGTCACTAAAAATATATCTGGTCAATAAAGGGCAAGTAAAATTGGAGGGGTTGCTATAGGAACACATGAAGCGATGCAAAGCAATAACTAACTCTAATTTATACTGTGTCTTCGCGTTGTGTTTCCATTGTAGTTAAACTCAACTTCAGAAGACAGTCCTTAAGAAAAAGGCTACTTGAAATGCAGGCAACTCATTCTAAGAGAATTTTATATACTAACTTTAAAAATAATACATTCTAAATCTGAGTAGCACTACAAGCAGAAAACTAGTCTTTCTCCTATTTATGCTGTTATATTTCCAATGCATTTTGACCAAAATCATTTTTTGCACAGCAAAAGATCTGGGAATGCATTTTAATAGTGATGAAAGCATGAGTAATGAGGTGCACTGCCTGAAGCAGCCTGCGCTCGCCTCTCCTCCACTGCTCCCCTCCATTTTGATGGGCAGCATCTATATTCCAGCCGGGGGACCTTTCTCATTCCCGATTCTGTTGAATTATCCCACTCAGAAACTGTGCTCTCCTCAAATCTTGTTTTTGTTGAGAGGTGACAGACCCTACGACCTTGTTTCTGACCTCCATTTGATAACTCCAGAGTAATCATTGGAGGCATTTTGTATCAACATTCCAAAATAATTTCACATTTGCCAGACCCACGACTGAAAGGAGAGGGTCACTGCAACCGTAGCCACATGGAAACCTTCTAGAAGGGAGGGGCTTTCCTCATGATTATATTTGAGGGAGTGATTAGCTCAACCTCAGGTTGTTCCTGTTTATTTTCATGTGTCCGACTCATAATCTCAGTCAATTTTCTTTTTTTTCTCCCAAAGTTGTGGAGCTAGCCTATGAACAATTTATTCTGAAAATGAGAGAGTGCAGGAGCACTTTCTAACCCAGTGATCACAGAGCCCCATAGATCAAGATAGCGGAGGAAATAAGATCTTTTACGAAATCATGTAAATGACATCGCTGGACACTGGGGCGTTTTTCTTCCCTTTTTTGTGGTAAGTTCGAGACAAAGATCAAATGCTTATTCTTTCCTTGTTCAAAAAAAAAAGACGTGGTTTATGGCTGACGGGTGGTGGTGGGGGGCTGTGATTAATCTAGCAGTCCTGTCGCTCCGTTGATTCAGTTAAGGGGAGTGGTTTTCACCTGTGCCCTCACATTGAAGCCTGGGGGCTGTTGGTGAAAGGGGCAGGAAGAAAAACAAACCTGCAAAAGATAAAGGTCATACCAAAATCTTAAAAAATAAAAAGTGACTTCTATGAAAGGGGTCAGTAATTGATGTGTAAGCAAATTACACTCTTTATTATGAAACAATCAAGCACAATGTACTCACGTGGGGTAAAACACTCAAAAGTTTAGTAGTAGTTTGTCCTGCCAGAGGGCTATTTAAATAAGGTCAGTTCAAGAGCTTTTACTCATGAGTATATATGTATGTGTCTGGGAATGGGCAGAAAAGAAGTATAAAAGCAATTTCTGTGCTGTGTACTCCTTACCAAATAGCAAGGCAGTAAGAATCAAGGTTGTGTTTGTCAAATATCTAGTGCTTACTCTATTCAAGCACCTAAAATATAACAGTGCCTACTTTTTGGTAAAATTGTACATATCATTCTGGAATATATTTTAAAGACTTTTCCAAGGACTTTAGCAAAGAGTTCATCAAAAACTCTGGACTTATAAATAATGTTGTTTTCCAAGAAAGCAAATGTCCACAATTAAAACATTTCTATCATCCCACAAGAAAATTATAATCTCTCTATCATAAAAAAAGAAACAAAATGTATCATTCCAGAAAATATTTTTAATGTTTAAAAGATCCTGTTTTAAGCTGAATAATCTTTTGGTTTCAAATAGATGTCAAGGAGACTTGGGGGGAAGGGATGGATTAGGGAATTTGAGCCTTCAAAGGCAAATGGGACCAGTTTATAAATGATACCTTTCATCTCCAGAGCTGTTAGCTGGAGGGCAATGCTGAATGTTTAGTCTAAAAAATGAATTCAAATCATTCTACAGAATAAAGGTCTCAGAGTTAACTAACAGCATTAGATATCATGCTTTCCAATGCAACCCATTTTGTTTTTTTAGCTATACTGAATCTGTCTAATCACAAAAGGAACACATTTTTGTTTGCCTTGAGAGGAGCATTAGCATTTTTAACATCTATCCCTGCATGCCGACACAGAAGAAGAACTAATTTTAGAATTAATGTATTGGCTTATGTACATGTACAATTATTTACTATTTACAATTCCTTGTTGACAGCCTTTCTGTGGGATGTTGCCGTTAGTACAGTTCCCCATGAGGCCAATAATCCTTTCCAGTTCCTTCAGCTTTGATACGCCTTCACCACTGCAGCTGAGAGAGTAAAGGCAGCCCTGGAAGGATTTGATACTGTCTATACATACCCCTTCCCTTACTGACTTGTATTTAGAACCAACATAAAGTCCTAAGTCAGATAGATGTAAATTGAAAAATCACCTTTATTCTTAAATAATACTAGTTCATGTGGCTTAAGTAAACAAAGCAAGTGGGATTCACCTTTGAATTACACAAACTCACCCTTCCCAGGCCCTGGCTGATTGGATTGACCAGGGACCTCACTACAGGAGTAGGGGCTTCACATTTAAACCTCCAGCATGGTGGTTTGGAGAAGATGGTGTGCACCCTGAAGGCAGTTGGCGCCCAAAGAGAGAAGAGAAAGAGAGACTGAGCAGAACAGGCTCAACTCCTCCCAAACTCTCCAACAGATCAATCATTTCTTCTGCAGGGTAAGTCAGTGGCTTAAAAGAACAGGTATGTTGCTTTCCCTGAGACCCTTCCACAGGGAAACATGAAGCTAATGGAAAAGAGAGGCCCTTAGCCCCAACACAAGCTTTTTCCCCTACCTTATGTGCTACTGAAAAAATGTTCTAAGTGGAAACCCAACAATCTGAAATAATTAATTGGCCTTGGTACGTTCTTGATACTAAGAAGTGATTTAAATATTAGAGAAATTTAGTTCATTAATTTCTAATATTAAGCCATATTTCCACTAGCATGGATCCTTTGAAATTAGCCTTATATATATGCTAATAGGAAAACTGTAGGATTTTGAAATTTTCATACTTTTGATATCATTTTACTTTCAGCTAAAAAGCAATACACACATATACACACAGAGAGACACTGTTAGGTTGTTCAGTCCACTTTACACGTATTAATGTTAAAAAAAATTTCCCTAATATGCTACCCTGGTACAATGTAGTAAATTTTCTTTGTGTTTACAGAGATTGTCTTATTCCCAGAATGACCACTATATTACCTCCTTATGTGCAAAGGTCATGAGGCTTTGTTTAGGCTGTGCCAATGTTCTTGTGCCTAAGTTTTCTTTTCATAAAAATGAAAGTTTAAATGTATTAATGTGAAAAGCAGAATAAAAATGCTTAGAACCTTTAAATATTCTCCTTGACTTTGATTTCCAAATGCTTTAGTCCAGCCAAATACTGTGCAAATAAAAAAAAATGGCATAAAGGATGTAGCACATTGTAGTTTTCTTCATTGGGTGTAAAGATGGAAGTATCTAAGAGAAAAAAAAAATCACATGGGGCAAGGGATATCATGAAAAACAATCCTAGAACAAGTAGCAAGTTACTTCATCTTGAAGGAGGAATAAGATTTGGATCACTAGGGAGAAGCAGTGAGGTAATCCAGGTGGGGACATAGAGAGAACTCTATAAGCCAAAGAAAGACAGTGATGAACTTGGTATCTTAGCCTGGCTTCCCCAGAAATCAGAGTTTGAGACTCAGGGCTCAGGGGTTATTATTTTATTAGGGAAGATTACCCTAGGAAACAGGGGTAAGAAATTAAGAGGAGTGAAGCAAGGAGGAAGGCAGAGCCAATAAGAAGATACATTTCACAACTGGCAAGGCTAAATACAACCAACTGTGCCATTCTTGGAAACACAACCCCAAAGGCCAACTTGGTTTCAGAATCATCTATCAATGGGTGGAGAAAGAAGGAAATAGAAGAAGAAATTTAATACTGGCTTCCAACTCCTATTGGTTAAAAGTGCTCTCCATGTAGCATTAACTCCCTCACACCTCCAGGTTGGACGTGCCTGAGTGCGGACACCCAACAGGCTCCCATCGTATTGTCAACAAGAAAGCCACATGGCAATTATCTTCAACATTAAACTCTATTTTAGGAAGCTTACATTATTGAAATGAGCAAGTGAATCAAAGATGGCGTTGAGAGAAGGGGGCTAGAAACAGGAACGCACATTGTCATGCCTTTGTATTAAATAATTGAATCAGCTGAGAGGTCCCACTGATGAGGACCGTGGCTGGGATCATAGGATTGATAAAGGCAGAGAGCCAGAAGTCAGAGAACCGGGGCTCTGGTCCATGTTCAACCCCTGCCTCATTTTCTGACCTCAGACACAGGAGCTCACTTCTCTGGGTCTCAGCTTTCTTGCCTGCAAATGGGAATAAATTGAAACTACCCTGCTCGCTTCATGAAGTTATGAAACTCAAAAGACAATACACTAGGAAGACTTTTGTAAAATAGGAGAGGTCATTACTGTTACAAGAAGGTGCGAACAAGTGAGAGTAGCACTGTTTTTTGCTGACTTCATCTATATTTACAGAAATCGAGGGCCAAACACCAGAAAGAATCCTTAGATTCACATGTCAGCTTCATGTTAATGTAGTCTTAATGACTGATATAAAATAAATGTAACTGCAACAATTACCTATATGATTAGAAACTCTAGCAATTAAAATAACACAGTGAAACAAAGAAATTCCTATGTTGAAGGAACAATATTATTCTCAACTGACCAGATTGATTGCTTACAATACATAAATTCCCTAAATTCTGAGCTCTCAAGTCACAACCTGTTCTGTAAGCACAAAATGTCTTAATCTATAACTGCAAAAATTTTATGACTATTGCTTTGTCTATAATATCAAAAATAATTTTTTTTAATGAGATAATTATTTAGATAATAAAATTCTTAAAACCTCTTTGGACTTATTCATCATGATTTTAGGCAAAAATGTGGTCCTTTATGAAGAATATTAAGATAATTATTTCAATGTGCACTTAAGAAGCAAGCACAGATCTGCCTATGTCACTATTAGCTCCCAAATCACTAGAGCCATTCTGACATAGCTTTGTCCTTTAACTGCCCCTACTGCTCTCTGCCCAGGTCTCACCTCAGGCCACCTGACTTCCAGACACTGGAAATAACGCAGACCATTAACGACACTTCCATGTGACCTGTAATATCAGTAACTTTTTTCTCTGTTTTTGGCATCTCGTAGGCCTAGGACTTGGCCTCTGCGAAGAAAATGGTACAAAGCCCTCAGGTGGAGGACTTGTAATAACTGGTACATTCTGAGATTTTGCTGGTCCGTGAACTAAGAGATTTATGTTACCGTTCTGGTTCTTCCACTAATTAGTTGCAAGTAACTTGGGCAAGTGACATACCACAACTTAGAGAATGTCCAGTCTAATTCGTTTATTGACAATTGCTGAATCAGCAAAGTTATTTTCTAGCTTTGATGTTCAATGATGATTTCAATAGCAAAATGAAATGCTTTCCCATGAATATGATCTATAATGGTTAAGAGTTAATTAGTCAAACTTGATATGACCAAATCATGGGACCATAACAGCAGTTAACATAACTAAAGCACTCCATGATAAACTGGACCAAACTTTCTGGAGTTGATTGTCTAATTTCTGTCTGCCTGAGTCTGCTACTCTCAACTATAGGAGCAAAGTTGTGAAAAAAACATTCAGCCAAAATTACAAAAGTCAAATGTGGAAAGAATACGTTCTGTCAGAGAAAAAGAATCTCTGATATATGCAGGAATTTACAAACTTGGCCTATTCTTTGTAGGTACTTTTATTTCCTACAAGTCTTTCATACCTTCTGATACAAGTTAGTCAAATCCAGCCACGACTCCTCCATGCCAAGTGTTTACCAAAATTCATTCTTTTACCAAAGTTTCCCCAGGTCTCTTTTACCTCACTTTCCAATCTACCCCACCTTTACCAATGCTATTAATGTCTTGCTAATATTCTTTGGCTTCTTCATTGTTAGAGGCCGAAGCTTTTCAATTTAACCTTTAATGATCACTCTGTGTGTTAAAAAAAAAATAAAATAAAAAATAAACCACAAAGAAACACAACTATAACCTACCTCATTCCAGAAATAATTTAGGGCATCTCATGAAAAAATACATAAAGTAGAAAAATAAAATATGTTTGGAAGAAGTTTTAAGCCAGGAAAAATTAAGGGTAATAAAATGTGATGTGGTGCCAGGAGATAAGTACAGAACATTTATGCCATAAAATCCTATGCACGTATTAAAGGGAAATCACAAATTTGTTACTACCTTTCTATCAGTCAGCAGGAATAGAAAAACATGACTAGTTATGTAATTTACTGTGTTTGGAAGATAAAAATTTGCCAATTACTCAGAAGCATGGAGAGAAATTCTCTCACAGTCCCCTATGGGAAGGATTCTCTGTCATGTGGTGAACCAAAAACTTAATCCCTGCAGTAAATATGTCACAGAGCCCCCACAGGGTTGTTTCTGATGACATCCTTTAATATAAGCTGATGATATAAGCCAAAGTGCCAATATAATAAGAAAGCAATAGTGTAGGAATGTTGATAAAATGTGGGGATCTGGTTTAATACAATGATGGATTTCTATATTATTGAGAATATTGTTATAGTGTACCTCTCAATAGCTATGATGTGACAGTGAAGTCAAGATAAACAGCTGGAATGAGTATCTAAAATGCAGGGTGACAATTCAGTGATCAGCCAAATGTTTTATCGACCTGCCAAGCCAGGAGGCGAACTGCCGTTTTTTAATAAAAATTGAGTTGCTTAATAGGAGAAAGTGCCAACATGGAAGATCAATCCACACATCCCTTGAAGAGACTACAGGACAACCGACTCTAAAGGCAAAGAGTCTCCTTGGGAAGAGGGGCTAACACACAGACAACAGGCAGGTGAGAGCCCCAGCTTCTAT
Source organism: Lepilemur ruficaudatus (assembly GCA_963574885.1). Lineage (NCBI taxonomy): Eukaryota > Metazoa > Chordata > Mammalia > Primates > Lepilemuridae > Lepilemur > Lepilemur ruficaudatus. Next base: position 10,403 of record CAUYRT010000139.1, read on the forward strand.
GCCACGAAACAGAGCTGTAATTTAAGTCTGTGAAAATTCTGAAGCAACTAAAACCAAACAAACTACCTTGCCTATTAAATAATAAATCAAATCTCTAGAAAGCATTCACTGCAAGTCCAGATCTTTGAGCAATTTAACTTCCTGGTATACCCTAGAAAGATAAAAATCACTGCAAGTTTGATTTCTAGGCATCAACTTGTCCAGATAGCCTGCCATTGAGTAGCATTATTATTTATACAGCACTTTGAAACTGGAGGCCCGTTGAACAAACATGACACCTTAGTTTTGGAAGAGTTGATATGTGATCTTTTCTACTATGAAGATTATTTCTAGTCTCATATTAAAACCTTGCCGTCTGCACAGAAGAAAATGCTTAGCTTCCAATACTTTAAACTGTATGTGCAGAGGAAGCATAAACCTTCTTTACAACTGTTTGTTTTTCACATGTTGTCTGCTAATGCCCTAACTTCAAATCTTCTTAATTCGCTTTTTACCTTCATATTCCTCTGATATTAAAATAGTCTAGCACAGAGAAAATGGTCAACAAATATTTATTGAATAATAAACAAATGTCCAAATATGGCATAATTTATCCTACTGAAAACAATTTTTATCATAACAGAGCCTACCTTCCTTGATTAGTGATACAATTTAAAAAATTCCTTGATTAAAATGCATTTTCCTTGGCTCATACTAAGAAATTGTAATTGCTTCAGTTTCTGGTAGGGTTCCAATGTCTGCCTTTTAACAATCAACCCAGAGAATTTGGATGCAGGTGATCCAGGAATGAAGGATTTGAAAAACACTGCAGTAGATGTTAATGTAAGTTCTGTATGAACATCACCAGCCCAAGATTTTATCCCATACCTTATTCCTATCTATGATCAAATGCCTAGGGTGGGGAGTGTCAATAAAAGCTGCAGACAATCATGCAAATATCAACAATTACTCCTCAAGGTGGTAAAGAATAAAATAGAGGTCAATAGTGGAATAGTTGTGTCAAAAATCTATGCTTCTTTTGTAAAACGCTTGCCTGAAAAACGCAGGCTTATAATTTATCAAGCAAAGCATTGCAGAAGGAATAGATGTTAAACTAGTAAGTCTATAATTTGGGATAAATAAAGGGTATACCCATCTAAAAAGGAAGCTCAACTACATTCTGGATTTATAAGCATGCAATATGATAACCCAGCAAAAATGCTGCCTAGGATCCACAAATGTCAGGGCATTAGCAGACCCTTTAGCCAAATTTGAATTTCATGTAGATTTATTTTTCCCAAGATTTTGTTTTATTTTGTTTTGCTTTTTAATTTAATTCTCAAAGAGCCCCCTTGGTTATCTGTTCTAACATAAACTCTGTTAAGGCAGAAACTGGGACTCCTTTAAATTTAGGGGCCAGATACAAACATATGACACTGCTGTAGGTTACACGTGGTTATGAGTGTCTCTGGACAGGCCACTTTGATGCAATGAATTTTCCTGTGTAGCAATTATTAATACATAAAGTTAAACTCTTTGCCTGGTGACATCATTTATTCATTCAAATAATTTTTGAGCTTCTAAATGTCATTAACTCTGAGAGGTACTTAGAATGCAAAGGTGAATTGACCCAAGTTTCTACTTTCAAAGGCTCCCATTCTGTGGCTCTGTTCATTATAGCAATAGCATAGTGTTATAGGAAAACATAAGGCGTTGTAAGAATACCTAGCCAAGATGGGTGCTATCTCAGGCTCAAAGAAAGGAAGGAATGTTATAAAATATCTGTAGAAGAGGTGATTCCTCAACTAAGTTTTGAATAGACAGGAGTTAAACAGGTGATGGTCAGGGAAGACAACACAAGACATTCAGAACATACATGTGAGTGATAAAACATGAGTCTGGAAAGTCCTGAAGGAGACAGAGGATCATGTATTTTATGTTCCAAACTAGGTGGAGCTTTGTACTGTTACAGCCAGATATGGAATTCTCAATGGAACAGGGAATCACCGTAAGGACAACGTATTGATAACTAAGCATTCTTTTAGAAAATGTGACATTATGGATATGCTTTTCATTTAGGAATGTTGGCACCCAAGACAGGGACATCATTAAGCCAATAGGTTTTACTGCTACTATGTATAATCATTTCAGAAAAACACTGATCTGTAATGGAATACAAAAGAATCATAAAATGTGATGATAATTCTTGGTTATTTCTCATTGCTGTCCTTCCTCATAAGACAAATTAATATGTAGCTAAAATAAATGGCTAATAGTCATCTTTTTTCTAAGGTCTTCCAGATTGGGTGGGGGGAATATTAACAATCTATCTTTTGAATAACTTTCTGTTGCAGGATGATGGGTTTACATTTAGGAGGGAAAAAAATAAGTTTTCATGGTTGATGGGAGAATTGTAGTACTTTGAAATGTTTTAGCAACCATATTTCAGGATGACATGCCCTTCCAGCCTCTTCCATTTCTATTTGTCTGTGATTATGTACTTCAATAGCATCCTATATTATTACTCCCCTCATAGTCCCCCTTTTACCATCATTTCTATCCAAAGTAGAACTTAAGACGTCTTAAGTTGCAGAATATCTTTTCATAGGCTTGTTCATTTTTAAAAGAAATTAGGTGGAGACCACCCGCAACTGGAGAAGCAGCAGGCATACACTAAAGGGCATTTGTCCTCCAGATTTATCTTTTGCTCATGACTGACCTCATCACAGAAAAAAATTAGCATAATTTATACCAATAATTTGTTTCTGTGATGTGTGAAGAAAATAATACCCAACAATAAATGAAAGATGCCTTTGTGACTGCATTTTATCAGCTTATTTACCCTTACTGATATTTACAACTGCAAAGTTACATTAATAGTACTATGAAAATGGCCCAGGGGCTGAAGCCCTGTTAGTTTATAGTCCAATAGGAACGGTGCTCTTATCTGAGTGATTAGAAAGGCTTTGCTGAATTTGACTTGTTAATTATAACACTTTCCTGACGGTTGTGAAGCTGCCTCTAATCCTCTAGTTTTCCAAGCTTGAGGTCACCTAAGTGGAGTTGCCATCTTTTGTGTAAACTGGTCAATCATTTGCCAAACACATGCATTTGATTTGTCTTTTAAAGTGACCTTTTGACTTGCAATCATCCACATTCTCTTCATGCTTTATTTCACTTTATTTTACTGGAGAGCATTTTAGAATGTTTGTCATGAAAAGTGCTACATAAATATTAATGTATTGATAGTGTTATGGCTTTTCAAACCTATATTTCATGTCATGGGCCTTAAGAAGTATAAAATTTACTGACTACACAGAAAATATAGGTATAATGGACTTACTGAAATGCCCAAAATGTGATAAAATATATGAATTATTAATCCCATGGAAGTCAGTATGATCCTGTTTAAGTGCCAAATATTCTGAACCAATCTTGGATTGTTTTACTAACAGAGATAAAATTTGGGATGACAGATACAATACATATAATGTGCCCTATAATTTTTGAAGTTTAAAGTTAATTTGAAGATAAATATTATAAAGCAAGCAAAAACAGAAATTAGGATTTATCTAGAGTGAAAGGGGCACTTCAACGTAAAGCTACCCGGTCTTATCTCAACCCCTCTCGCTGTGCTCTGCACCCTGCAGGAGACCATGAGGCCGAGAGTCGACAAGGTCAGCAATTGCTTTCTACACAGGAGGCGTTTCCAAAATAAATGTTTGGATAAAAAATAAAATCACATTTAAGGAGCATCCCATATAGTCTAAAAGGGAAGAAAATAGCTCAACCTATGATATGCTTTACCTGTTGTAGCATATGGGAAAATTTAAGAAAAAGAGTTTCTGTAGATTACAAGTGCTGTATTTAAATACAGAATTTTCTGTATTTAACAGTATAAAGCTATATAAAAATGACAATTTACTGAGTGCCTTTATCATTATGTAGGTAGTAAGAGGGAAAAATCCATAGGAAAGAAAGCAGATAAACTGGACAGTCCCTCTTCTAGAAGAGTTTGACAAGCACTAACAATAGGGACGGCATTGCACTAGGCACTGTAATGAATACGAAATGAGAATACAGAGCTTCTACTCTTAGTGCACCGACAATATTGTTCCTGAAGACAAAGAAAACAATGAAAATATACACCTAGAAAATAGAAACAAGTTAGGATTCTGCCAGGTAAGAATAAAAACTGCCTTGGTAAAGTGAGTCATAGAGGTTGCTCGGGGTAGCTATTTCTTGACTTCGGTTTTGATGGAAATGACTTTAGTGCATTAATGAAAAAGAAATTGGATGATATACTCAGCAGGAAAACGCAGCACGAGGCCAGCCAGAAGACTGAGAAATAGTGAGAGATATGCAAGATGCCAAAGTGACCAGTCCCACTTAAATGAAGAATTGAATAAGGCTTTATTTTCATCTCACATGCATGGAATACATATTAGTCTTGGCGTAGTGATAGGACAATATTTCAATAGTAGTGTTCTCCCACCACTTTCATATCATAATTGTTCTTAAAGAGCATTTTACAGGCTATGTACTATGCTAATAACAGAATATATTTATCCCATGTAGGATCACACCAATTCTATGAAATAGGTGTTTTTATTCTCCTTTAGCAGACAAAGAAAATGACTTTTACAAAACTTGTAAATTGTAACTTATGCAGCAAACAACATAGGACACTCCGTCTAAATTTTCCACAAGCTCCTCTCAAAGTGTGTGTGTTTAGCTCAATCACTTAAATTCTTAACTTCAGATTTCTGCTTTAAAAAGTAAACGCATTGGGCCTGAGTATCAAAATTTTCCAGCTTTGATGTTTAAGCTTCATTTAAGTTTCTTTTTCCTTTTGCTCCTTTCATCTCATTTCAAAAAACCCAAGAGTAAAGATTTTGGTCTCTGTTGGATCAAATCCTTATATAGATGAGGATAAAATTTGTCAGAAATTAAAAAACAAAATAAATATATTGCTAATTTTAAAAGAAATAAACAAAATTTCATGTAACAGGCAAAACAAATTATACAAAATGATCAACCAAGACATACCCTGATTTAAATTTCAAGGAAAAAAATAATTTGAAGTTTTAAGGAAAAAAATTCAGAAATTGTAAAAGGTTAGGATGAAAAGAGGGAGAGGGAGTCTGGTATAATCAACACTAGCTCAAACTTCTCACAACAGTATCAAACAAAATTATGAAGGAAAAAAATAGTGTTAACCTCAAACTACACAGTTTACTATTCAAATTTAAGGAAAACATTCTAAAACAATGTAATTGGAAAGTATGGTCCCTTTTTGAAAATAATACAACTACAAAATTTAGTCACAAATGACAGATGGAAAAGACAAGGAGAAGAAAAAGAAGAGGAAGGAGGAAGGAAGGGGAAGAAAAGGAAGAAGGGAAAGAAGAAAAAGAAGAAGACTAGGAGGAGGAGAAGTTGGTTGAAGACAGGAAATACCTACACACACAAACATACACATGTCTGAATACTAATCTACATGGAAATAAAATTTTAATACATGTTTGAAAACTCGACACTAAAGAATAATCACATAAAAATTTTAAGTCAAAGAAGCATAAAAGATCCTAACAATATAAAAAGATTCAAATTGGTTCAAAAATGTATAATTCATCCTGTATTGTAAGGTGACAAAGAAAGATTAAAAGTAAAAATATGAACAGATTTAGGGCAAGCAAATTCTATTAAGAAGAAAGTCATGGAATGTTATTGATTTCAAAGAAAGTTTAATACAAAAAAATGTTAATGAAGCAAGGAGAACATACAATGTGGTTATAACTCTAATAATAAATCTTTACACCGCAAATAACAAAGCATCACATTACCTAAATAATGAAATGTAGGAAATGCATGGAAAAATCAATAAAAAGTAGATATTCATTTATATCAATAAGCCCATGAGAAATCTAGTAAACAAAATGATAAAAAAGTAGCATTTCTAAATATATTTATTTTTATGTATATATTTTATGTTTATGTTACATTTTTTGTACTTTTAGATGTATTTTATTTAAATACATATATATTAATATTCATATCAAACTCTATACCTTTCAAAGGGAAGCTGTACATCCTTTTATAATATTCATAAAATATTTTGTTTAATTGACCATATTTTAGGGCATAATGGAAGTGTTCATATATTCCCCAATGTATAGGTACTACAGACACTGTGTTTATACTTTAGTGTAAAAATTCTTAAAATTAGTAACAAAAATATAAGCAAAAACAATCTGCTAAGATGCATTTCAAGCAATACTAAGGTTAAAGAAGAAATCAAAACCCAAATTGCAAAATTGTTAGAAATTAATGAGTCATATGAAAACATGTATCATATGGCTAAAGCCATACCGCAGAAGAAAATTTATTACTAAACCAGACAAATTAAGAAGAATTAATTAAGGTTCTGAATCAAGAAGATAATCTTAAAAATTACCTATAGGACAAAAATATAATCATGTAGAAGGAGGAAGGAAAGACCTGATAAAGCCAAAAATTTATTCATTAAGAAATAGTTAAAATAGCATTAATAAAGAAGGTAGTTCTTTGGAAATAAAAATATAATAGATCATGGAAAGGACTAATTAAGAATAAAGGGCAAAACAAAAAACTACTAAATTAGAAATAATAATAGCACACTAACTGTAGATATTGAAGATGTTAAAAAACATAATGAAATTAAAAGTTCTATAAAAATTTCTTAAGCTGAATTAAATAGATTTTCTGTGAAAATAAAAATAAAACCACAATTGACCACCTAAACATATGCACAAAACTTCAAAAATAAGTGGTTTAATGCAAAAATTTCCTCATGGTTTTACATAATAAAAATTTTCACACTGTACTATATCACAGGGAAAGAGTGAAATCTTTATATTTTTCTTTTGAAGTCAGGTAAACACGTATATAATATGTCACAAATATACCATAGATAAGTATTGATCAGTTTCACAAATGAATAGTAATTTTAAATGCAAGTCTATTAACATTAACTGCCATGTGAGTTGTATTTAATTCATGCCAGTTTTGAGCTCCAGACCTTGTGAAGCATGTGTAACTCGTACGTCTCTTCACCTTGGGAGCTGCAAGAGCTATTTTTGAACATAAAATATATACATAAAAATAAATATATTTAGAAATGCCACTTTTTTATCATTTTGTTTACTAGATTTCTCCTGGGCTTATTGATATAAATTAATATCTGCTTTTCATTGATTTTTCCATGCATTTCCTACATTTCGTATAACTCACGCATAGAAAACAATAAAAAATAACAAATTTTTCTTTCAATTAGAAAGGATCATTTTGTTTTCAAAGTTTTTATTCTATTTTTGTAATAAACTACCAGGGCCCCAAAGAAATATTTTTTCTAATGTGGTAGTCAATGTGTTAATATACATATTAATAAGTCAAACTAAAACAAACATGATCTCTATAAATGTCAATCAAATGTTTATCAAAATTTAAAAACCACCCCTGATTTTTAAAAAATCAGTAGACTAAAAATAGAGGCTACATCTTTAACATGATAAAAATATATGTTTCAACTGAAGATAGCATGATTTTTCACCATGAAAAATTAGAACTATCATATTCAGGTCAAGAACCAAAACAATTAAAGACTAGGGGGAGGAGGTACCTCATAACACTTCTTTATTACTACAATTATTTAGCCCTGATCTGGAAGTACTACTGTAATAGGGACTTGACATTTTTGTCTAGCTATCTGGCATCTGATTATGCAAAGCCCACATCGCTGGTAGAGCCAATTTCTCATTTTACTAGTCCTTATGGCCAATAGAAAGAGTTGCTAACAAGTACAGTGCACACTATCTAAGTGATGGGCACACTTATACTTTGACTCAAGCTGTGCAAAAGCAATCCATGTAACAAAAACATTTGTACCACCATAATATTCTAAAATAAAATTAAAATAAAAAAAAAGAAAGAAAGAAAAGAGGCACATTAATTTGGCTGCAGCCTGCAATGTAAAGAAGCAAGGAGAGTGGAAAATCAAGCAAGGAAGAAATGAAGACAGTCACAGCAAGCTAGCAACTCCAGGTGCAGAGGTGCTGTGTCAATCTTTGGCAGGACTGAAGGTGCAAGCCAGCCCTGACATCTGCACAAAGCAGTGGGAGCAAGCTTGTCACCAAAAGGATTCCATGGCATGATTTTGCTTCAGTTTTTGCTGGCAGTCCTCTGTTACTCTTCCAGGTAATTCATTGTCCAAATTTCTTGTCTGATTAGAGAAACCAAAATCAGATAGTATTGTTTCCCTTAAGAACCCTGATTGATACAACCAGCCAGCACAAATTGACAACATAAAATATTAAAGTGATAAATATTGAATTGGAACACCAAAACTTATAAAATGGTGTACCTATCTAGAAATCTCAAGAGTCACCTGAAAAATATTAGAACAAATAGGAATCATTATAATGTAATCATATTCATATCTAGAAATGAAATATATAAGTGGTATAATAAAAGAGAATATCCCCTTTGCAGTGATATTCACAAATAAAAAACATACAGTGAAATGATTATAACAATGTTCAAGATATATATGGGAAAATCTATATAAAAATATATTAAATGACACAAAATTATACTTAAGCAAATGGAAAGACAATGTATTCTTGGATAGGAAGGCTGTAAAAGTATTAATTCACTCCAAACTAATATGTATATGAAATGCAATTATAATTAAATAACAAAAGGCAAAATGTTATCAGGTTCCCACGTGGAAAAAAGGGGTAAGTATCTATAACAATTCTGAGAAAAGAAGACTGATGAAAAGAGAATAATCCTATTAGATATTAAAATATTGTACAAATATTAAAACCTTTGACATATTAAGATATTAAATCCACATTATGTCAACATATTAAAGTACTTTGGAGCTGTAGAAATAAGAAGTGGTTGAATGGATTAGAAAATAAGCCAAAATAAATCCTGTAAAACATGGGATTTTGGTTTACTATGGGAACTAAAAATAAAATCCTAAATCTTCTGCTAACTGTACAGACCCTTCTCGGTCAAGGGGACCTCAGAAACACCTTAAAACTGATGAGATGGGAGAGAGAAAGCAAAATTTACAAATGTATATTATTTCTCTTTTCATAAATATTCATGACTTCTCCTATAGCTTGTTGACTATGTATATTTGACCAGCTCAGTATAAAATCGTGTTCCTTTTGTGTGTCCATTGAAGCACACATGCCTGGCTTCTAGCTGGGGTTCTACTTTCCAAGCCATTGTAATGACGGCTCAACAGGCTGCTACCCCTTATGAGAAATAAAGCTCTCCTTTTTCTAAAGTACAAACCTCATTATTTTTTTTTAGTTAAAAACTGTAAGTATGCAAACCAGTAGGAAAAGAGGGAACGAAGGATTAGTTTATTGGTTGGTATCTGAAGAACAGGCTACAGTTTGGAAATGTGTAAACAGAATCTTTTCCTCATTTATTAAACCAGTGGCTCTGTCTTAGTCTGCTAGAGATGTCATAAGAAACACCACAGACTGGATGGCGTAGACAACAGTAATTCGTTCTCTTGCAATTCTGAAGGCTAGAAGTCTGAGATCAAGATGTTTGCAGGATGGGTTTCTTCTGAAGCCTCTCTCCTTAGCTTAGAGATAGCCATTCTACAGTTTCTTCTCATGGCCTTTCCTAATCTCCTAATTTCTCTTCTAATCAGCACACTAGTCATTTTGGATTAAGGCCTACCCTATTGACTATATTTTACCTTAATTACCTCTTTAAAGTGCCTATCTCCAAATACAATCACATCTGAGGTACTGAAAGTTGGGATTTCAACATATGAATTGTGGGAGGACACAGTTCAGGTCACAATAAGGGGGGGCACCCAGACCACCAGCAGTCTTGAATCTCAACCTAGAATCTGAAATTCTGGGGGTGGGGTCCAACTATCTGTGTTGAACAAGTTTTCCATGTGACTCTGAAAACCACTCCTTAAAAAATAATTTCCAATTGTTAAATAAAAAGAACAAAATTATAAGAGTTTATATTGTCTTGAATAGTGTCCTCCCAAATTTCTAGTCCACCCAGAAGCTCAGAATGTAATGGAAATAGGGTCTTTACAGATATAATTAGTTAAACTGAAATGAGGTTATTGGACTAGGGTTGGTCCCAATCTAATGACTGTGGTCTTAAAAAAAAAAAAAGGGGGACACAGACAGACACACAGCGAGAATGCCATGTAATGATGGAGGTAGGGATTAGAGTGATAAATCTACCAACAAAAAACATCAAAGATCATGGGCAATCACCAGAAGCTAGGAGAAGCAAGGAAGTGTCCTGCCCTAGGAAAAGGCCTTCAGAGAAGGCAAGGCCCCAACAGCACCTTGATTTCAGATGTATACACTCCAGAACTGTGAGCCAATACATTTCTGTTGTTTTAGGCCACCAAGTTTACAGTGCTTTGTTATGGCAGCCCTAGGAAACTAATACAGAGTTCTAATAAAATTTGAATTTATTTATTTATTACTAGAGAGAGGTTTTTCTAAACAGAACATAAAACCTAAAAAATAAAAATCTTTCACGTGGTAAAAAAAATTGCAATGTCAAAGGACAAATGATAAACTGGAAAAAATATTAGCAATGCAAATATTAGCATTATTAACAAAAGGTTACTTTCTTTAATTTACAAAGGGGCTTATAAAGTGAGTAAGAAAAGATAAATAACACAATAGGAATAAAAAGTGAAAATGTGAAAATACACTATGAAAAAACGTCCAAATGCCAAAAATTGTGTTAAAACATGGTCAATAGCATTATTAAATTAATGTAAATTAAAACAAGACACTTATTTTCATCTATCAGAATGACACATTAAGTTATAATGTTCAATGCTAGTCAGTTTGAGAGATATAGGCAATCCCTTTCATTTTTGGAGGAAAATAAATTGTGCCTTTTTCATAAAACAATTTGATGATATCTATTAGATTTTTAAATACACACAGTAATGTCATGCCTACAAATTTACATACATAATTATTTCAGGATATATGTAAAAGGATTTCCCTTACAGGATTGTTTGCTAAGGAAAAAAAAAATCTGCAAACAACCTAAATGTTCACCTATATGATACAAATCAATTTAATTATGAGACATCCAAACTAAGAAATAATAAGCAGGTATTAAAAGATTAAAGTAGATTTCTATGTACTAAAATATGGGAAAATATTTGATATTTTAATAAACAAAAACATTCAGGGGTAGAAAAATGAAGCTTGTTTAATTCTTTTTGTTTAATGAAATAGGATGTGCTCACAAATAAAATATTATTTTGGAAGTAATGACAAGGAATGATTAACCATAGATAATCTTTCATGAGGAAGTTCTGGGGTATGAGAGCAGAGGACCCTGTCTTAATATATTGCTCTTCTGTAGAGTTTAACTATTCTGAGCATAACTACTTAAAGATACACGTAAAGGCCTACATAAATATCATGCCAATTTATATTATATGGATGGTGGGATTATAGGTTATTTTAATGTTTTTTAATTATAATTTTCTGCAAAAAATCACTCATATTTTATAGTTGCAAAAGGTCAGGAGACATCTTTCCATTTAATTGCTTTATAAACTGTAAAAAATAGCAATATGAGCAAGCTTTTTCTACTGTTTCCATGCACGTATCAGCAAAAGGCAAGTGTTTTTACTGAGAAGCCTTTGACTTTAACTGATTCCTGGAGTGACTTCCTTTCTGAAATTTTATCATTGCCAATTAATCTTCAGTTAACTCCTTGGTAGCTCCCTCTATATCACCATTCATCAAGTTGAAAGGAGTTAAATTGAAGAAATAAGACTTCCTCATAAAACTTGGTTTAAGAAGACATTGTGTAAATCAAGGGACAAGAACTTTGTATGATATTCAGAAATAATATAACCACTAGCCTGACCTTTGTCTTAGAATTTGAAGAGACACATTTTGAAATGCTGCACAGTTGGTGGCCTATGACAGTCAACAACTATGTGGAACTTGGATTCTTGATCTTTCAAACAGACTGTCTTTACGATCATTCATTTACCCTACCACCTCTGCCAAGCAAGGTGGGAAAAGATGTGGGGAAGGAAGGTTGTTTAGATAGTTCAAGGTAAATAATTTACTCCCCATCATACATGATGGATGGTAGGTAAGAGCTCAAGCTTTGGGTTGGGGGCTTTTGCTTTAAATTCTAGCCCCACTGTGACTCAATTTATCACGTGGAGACACTCAGCTTTTCTGTGTTTCTATTTCCCTGTTTTAGAAACAGGGACAATACTAGCCTCCTTATAGGGTTATTGTATTATATAAACTAATGCAGGTGCTCAGCACAGGGCCTGAGAGAAAGAGAGCTAGCATTTTTTAAACATTGACATAAAAAAAATCATACTAGAAAAATACATAGAGTTGGATTTTTGACAATTGCAGCTATAATAAATGAAACAGATACCATGAACAATTCCAAAGGATCATGTATATAAATTGCATTGCAGCAGACTGCAGGTTTGGAGCAAAAATGATTATTTCAAAAGGAGCAGATATGCACACTTAAATGATGTTAAAAAGAAATTATGTGTTTTTTACATAATGGACCCACTTCCACTCCAGGTAGCACATTTTAACTTTTGATTCAGAGTAAGTGATACCAAAAGCAATGACATAGTTAGAAAGATAAAATTAAACACGCTCCCAGATTTCAACATGGGGTTGTACTTTTCACTTATAACTAATTCATGGTTACATATTAGGTGCTGTGGGAATCACCTGGATTTTAGTGACAAGATAAAGGATGTTTGGTTTGCACAGTGCCAGTTCCCTCTCGTTTGCTGTTTGTTTTGTGACCCCTGGTGAGTCTGCACTCTGGAGGGAGGTGATGTCCTGATAATCCACTAAATTTATAAACAGTAATTCTGGTTTTGCAGAACCAACAACATACAGGACAAAAAAAAATTTTTTAAAGCCTTTCTAAAATGAGTTTTCTGTTATGTTAATAGATGTTTTAAAAGCCAAACAATACATATTTGTTTAAATCTCTTCTTTGGATACATTCTTTCAGAGTTTAAAAGGACATATTAAGTCACCTGCATGAAGTTGCCACCTTCTCCAAGTGGAATTGTTACATGAGATGCTGCGTCTCTGCTAAGACTAACCAAACACTCATACTGGGTCCCCTGGAGCAAAGGACTTCAAACTGGAATCCATGACTTTAAGGGCCTATAAACCCCTGAATTTGTATGTAATGTTTTATGTGTATATACATCATTTTCATACGATATTCAGAAAAGTCCCTTATCTAAAAGTGATTAAGAACTACATTTCTACAGAACATTGCAAACACCAATGTATTTTGGAATTCTCAACCAAATGAAGCTCAGCAGGCTTATCACAAAAACACTTAACAGATTGAAAGAGAAGCAACATACAAGGTGAGCTTGGAAGGGTAATGTTTGTGATTAGAAGAAATGGTTTGGTAATCCACTTGAGGAGGGTAATGAAACCTGCCCTCTGAGTCTAGCTAACTGTTGATTGATATTTGTTGATTGTGGAGGTCTTAACTTTGCCCTATTCACATAGTGTGTGGAAAAACATGGTCACTGAATCAGTACATTATACCCAAAGTTGAGTGTTAATTTATTTACTGTTGTTTATTAATTTTGTCTTACTTATTTTGCTTTAAGTTTAATAGACAGAAAATCATTTTTGCAAACCTAAACTATAAAGTCTTTTTTTACTTCTATTTAGGAGAATCTAAACTGAGCTTAAAATAAGGGGAGGGAAATTAGAGTATAAATATTGTCATGTTTACAATACCTTTGTCCTTGTAGCTTGATTTATGTCTTTTACACAAGGGGGAAGTTACGTTCAATATGCTTTTTAAAGAAAAACAAGTATCAGACTCTAAAAAGGGAAGGGGTATACACGTGCAAGTTATGTGGGTATTTTTTTGAACCCAAATTATACTCATATTGATATAATTGGAAAAGACATTGGAAAATCAAACTTTTGTTCCATTGTTGCTACATCACGAAGAAAACATTTGTTGGTTGGCTTTGAAAAATTTTGAGAATTATTAATGAATTTTTATTCTCTATAATAAGGACTTGGAATCATCGTTCAAGTTATGGAATTTGAGAGCATATTAGGAACTTTTCTCTGAGGGTTTGTTATGGAAAACAGTTGGAGAACTCCATCTAGTCAGGTTTAAATTATGAGTGTTTTGACTCTATTTGGGGCATGTGAGACAAATTATATATCCTGTTCAGCACACTCCTTTTGGGATGAGGCTGCCTATTTCTATGATCATTGATACACTTATAAACAAAGGAGGACATCCTTTTCAATAAAAGATTTTAAGTGTACAATTCGCAGCCCTGAGTGTAAAATGTCCCAAAATAATATGAATAGACAAAGCAGCTTAAATTCCTTCTGATTAGAGGTTATAAAATACGAACATGATATTTAAACACAACTCAAGAAGAAAAATGAAGAACAGACTATGTTCTCTTATGGTGCAAATGCTCAGCCTTACACACATTTGCAGAGAAAAAATGAACAGCAAGCGTCTTCATAATGCATGCTACAACCAGGTTCCCATGAATTGTGCCCTCTCCTTAGACACACATACAGAGTCTTCTGTTTCTTGTCTGTATGTAGATTAGGAAGATCACAAATCTGATTTGTCTTCCAAAGATACCTTTCTCTCTGCTTTGGCTTTATTTCAGCTCTTTTTTCTTCTTAGTGTTCATTTGACAGGTATTTTTTGTATTTACCCACATGTCACTCATATATGTATATTGATATTCTCTCCACTTAGCAAAATAAGCTTAGAAATTGTTTAATACAACCATCAGTATATTGGTCAAATAGCTAGTAATTTGTGAGACAAAATTCCAATTCACTGATATAAAAGCTCACAACTTCTCACGATGTCTCTTTTTAACTTAAATCTAACACTTTTGTGAAGAGCTGTTAATAAGTAGCTCTGGTTAAATAGACCACTTCTGCAGGATGTGAGATGTGATGGTCACCCCCTCCCCAAGTAATCAACCTGAGTGCCAGCAATAAGGGAGCATGTATCATGTCTAGGAAATTTAGAAACAATAACAACCCAACCAAAAGGTAGTCTCCTTTTTATCACCAGGCACCAGACATTTAAATACTATTGGGTGATAAAATATTCTTCCTGAAAAAAGATTTCATTGGTTTAAGTTCTAAACAATTGCTTTATTTACTGTGGAGTTTCAACAATATTTATTTAGCCTCCAAAATAGCACATTTTTATTACAGAAAAAAGTGTGTTCTACATAGATGTTAATTTGGACAACTACTCTTATCTCTTCAGTCCTGATACATGACACTGTGGACTCAGGTACATAAGAGCTTTACAGAGTAAGTTTGTAAAAATTCAAAATTGTTTCATCTTCTGTTGGTTACAGTTAGTATCTCCAACCCCTGTGGCACTACATATTCCTGTGTTTAAATAATTGATTCTAAATAAAAATTATTAGCACACTGATGGTAAATATGAAGAAACAAAACTTGAGTTATATCAATTCAGTCATTCTATGCAACCACTTAGAATTTTTACTTGTGTTTAAAATATAAAATGTGAACTAGAATACAAACTGTGAGGTAGAATACTTTTGTTTGAGATATACAAATTTGAGTTCACACACTCAATACTTGAAGAATATCTGTAAATTGATATTTCTTAATCTTTTATAAGTATTCATTATGAAAATTTTAAATAAATCCAGAAAACGATTATAATTATTAATGTTTGACATAACATAATTACTATTGAAAATATTTTTTCATACAGAAGAAAGAAGTGTTGACAGATATGTTAATTATGCTACTGATTACCAACTTAATCCTATATTAATTCTAAAGTAGTAGCTAATAAACTAAATATTTGGTGACTCATGTGATTAATTTAATATTGTAATATAAAAGTACTGAGGAAATTACATCATGTAAAATAACGGTTAGCAGAGCCAAAACTCTCTGTCTCCCAGAATCTGGGTGCCCAGACATTTTGAGCTACATAGGCTCTTACCAGCTGTTGCACTCAGAGATGGCAACTTAATGGGAAATCAGACTTAGTAGGAAAACGTGTGGAATCTCACTCTCCTAAGCCATGTACACACACACACACACACACACACACACACACACACACACACACAAGCAGGCAAAATGATGGAGAAAAACAGAGGTACATGCCGTTTTCAGACTCACTTGATTTGGAGATGGAGCTGTGTTATAAAAAACCCTTGTTCCTTTGTAACACATTTAATAAGAGAATTCAGTTTTAAGTCTCTGACCCAAAATTCCCTTACAAAGGACTTATATCTCTCATCTCTGGGATATCTCCATTTTTCTCTTGCCCATCAGCATATCCATCCCTAATGCCCTAAAATTATCCCAATAGTTGGTAATTAATTAATACCAGTTTGAAACTGAAAGCAGCTCAAGCTCCCATTTTGTGAAAGCCTGTACATATATATTTTTTCACATGAAAGTACACTACTCAAAAAAATTACTGCTGGGGAGAAAATAGTTTATTTTGAGCTGAAGAAGCTCTAACAATCTTTCTTTACTTCAAGTGACACAAAGGTCACTCTGTCCTGAAAGACTATTTAATCAGAGATTGCATGTTCTTCTGCTATCCCATATAAGTGACCAGGTTAGAGTTTACTTGCACAAGCCTGAGAAATAAGAAAAACTAAATTTGTTTTAATTATGGCATGAGTCAAGTTTGGAGCCTTTCTGATATGACAAGTCTCTGCACAGCATCCCAGGGGATTGTCATGCTGCCATCTAAACTGTCTTATATAATATGTAATTTTCAGTCAGTAATGGATACATGACCCAAAAAATGTGCTTTATTTTTGTTGGGATAGATTATCATATCCACAAGAGGCCATATATAGTTCTCCTAAGTTTACAGATATTTTATTAAAATGTGGACCACTTGGCCAAAGCCACTTTAAAATTGGGCATGTCCACACCCAAGTGAAAAACTTAGAAGAGAATGCATAACTTTTGGAATTTGTTAAAATGTCATTACTGCCAAGAATGTAATGTATGGGGATAATTAGCTATTGTATTCACCATGGATGCTATAGACTATATTCTGGAATGTTACTGGAACAAGTTTTTTCAGCATTTTTGACATAATTTGGCAATCTTCTTTATGAGCAATTCTAAAAAGAGTAGGCCACAATTTAACATAATAAAATTACATTTAAAATAATTTCTTCTCTCATTTTTCAATTTTTTTTATTTTCCACCAATTTTAGACCAGCATTTTTTTTTTTTTTTTTTATGATCCTGAAAGGGATAGAGCTTCACTCTTCTCAAGAATGGATTGAGGTCCACCCTCAGTGCTTGTGGATCTGCTCTGTTTCTACTTGTTGATTTAGGAAACTGGTCCTCAAGAAGCAAAATATATTGGATTTTTCATCATATGACCATTTCTCATCTTTATATTTTTCTTAATTAAACTTCAAATATGTGTAAATAGCCCTTTTAATAATATGAACATAAGATTTTTCCTTTCTTTCTCAAAGTTAAGTAGATATTTTTGTTACTCAGAATTTATTCATTTAGACAGTCTTTAATCCAGCAGTTGATAAATTCAGCTCATGCCCTAACCCAGCTCACCTTCCACATTTGTAAATAAAGTTTTATTGGAACACAGACACTATAATTTGCTCATATATTGCCTTTGGTTACTTTCTCACTACAAAGGCAGAGTTGACTTGTTCTGACAAAACCTAAAATATTTACAGTCTTGCTTTTAGAAAACAGGCTTGCCAATCATTATGTTAAACAGATATTTATTGAACACCAATCTCATATTAACCACTGTACTGGGCACTGAAAATATAACTGTGATCAAAATTTCATAATTAAATTATGATGGATTTGTTAGCAGAAAATATGAGTAGGAAAAATAAGTGCATAAACTAGATATATCACTGAAAGATAATATGAGTTCTGAAGAGGAAGGCATTCTCCATTTACAGCAAAAAAAAAAAAAAAATTGAAGGAACCTATTATGTATTTAGTAGAGCAAATAAGCACAAAACCCTTGACCTACCCTTTTTAATGCTCCTGACTCCTAAAATTATTGTCTTCAAGGACCACATGACTGAGGAAGCTACCCATCAATATTCTACCAGGGGATCATATTCCAAAGTGTAATATCTGCCAAAAGAAGGAAAAGAAATCAATTTTTTAGGTGATTCTTTAAGGTTTTTGTTATATTTGCAATTATTTCATATATTTCTTTTCCAGTGGTAAATCAGACTGTCCAATTATTCTTTGCACTGTGAAGTTTGAGCATGAAGATGAGGACAGCATTGCAGACATTTGTGTACAATTTATTTTTATTCAGTTTCTTTTGAAACAGTGACACTGAAAGTTTGTGTGGCTATTTCCAGTTAACTTTTTTTCTATTACAGCAAGCCAACCATCTTGTAACTGGTCTGCCCTAACCCCTTGGCTTTGATGTGCTCACCCACATAGAAATAAAAAACACAAAACAAATATAGTTTGATTAAGTTGTACATAACATTCTAATTTCAGAAATATAAATTTGAAATACATGTAAATGACTTCAATTTGTCTAAGGGAACAACATACATTCTAAATATTCTCTTTGAAGTTTCTCTTCTGACCACTAATGTATCAGGAAAATAGGCTTGCTTCTGAATCTGGAATCATTTTCTTCTGTGTTGCATAAACTTATATGGACACTCTTCAAGACAAAGGTGAACTTTACTTTGTTGGTTTTAATAAGGTTGCAGTTTTTTTTGTTTTGCTGTTTATTTCTTTAATCATAACTCATCTAGGTATCCAATTAAGGTTTTCAGAAAAACCTTCTAAGGGGTCCAGAGTTCTGCTAGTGGAATAGGTGTGAGTGATGCCTACAGGGAAGTGACAGAGCAAGATGGCCAAATAGATACCTCCAGTGATCATCTCTCTCTTCAAATTCAACAACTATCCATGCAAGCAACCACCTTCAGAAGAACCAAAAATCAGGTGAATGATCATACAACCTGGTTTTAACATTACATCAAGGAAAGAGGCGCTGAAGAGGGTACAAAAGATAGTCTTGCATTGCCTACGCCGCCCCTCCCACACTCCAAAACAGTGCCACTCCAGCAGGCGGAGTGGACAGTCTAAAGTGAAGTGATTGTAGGCCTTTGAATTGAAACTCAGGACCGCCCTGTCACAAGGGAACACAGCACAGGGCAGAATTCTGCCAGTGCCCATGGAGGGAGCATTTAGACCAGCCTGGCCTGAGAGAAACCCTGCACCTCAAAACCCAAGTTCCAGCTAGCCCCACCACCAGCCAACAAAAAGCAGCCTGGAGCAAGGAATAAATTCATAAGGCAATCTGGCCACAGAATTGCAGTCCTTAGACAATTCCTGCAGCTGTGCTGGCTTACAGCCAGTGGGCTAGGGGTGCATGTGACCCAGGGAGACACTAGCAGTGGCGAACAAGCCAGTGCTTGTGTTGCCCACCCACAACTACAGGCAGTGTGGCTCGGGGACTCTTCTACCACCTGAGAAAAGGAAAGGGAAAAGTTAAGAGGACACTGTTTTGCAACTTTGGTACCAGCTGAGTCACAGTAAAATAAAGTACCAAGCAGACTCTTGAAGCCTCAGAGTCCAGGACTTAATTCCAGGACAGCATTTCTGGACCCACCCTGAGCCAGAAGGAAACATGCTGCCCTGAAAGGAAGGACCCAGTCCTGACAGGATTCACCACCTGCTGACTAAAAAGTCCTTAGGCTTTCAATAAAACAACAGAGGTAGCCAGGCAACAGTCACCACAGGATTTGGTTGAGACTGGGCTGGCTTCAGATGTAACCTGGCTCTGGTGGCTATGAGGGGGTGCCCACATTACTCCTCCCCCAACTCCTGCAGCTCAGCACAGAGAGTAAGGGAAGAAAGTGAGAGACTTTGCCTGATAATCCAGGGAATTCTCCTGTATCTTTTCCAAAACCACCAAGGCTGTACCACAAGGAGTCTGCAAGAGTCACAGAATTACTGGACTTGGGGCACCCCCAGTGCTGATATGGCTACAGTGACCAAAGACATAGATCATAACACTCAATTCCCTTTGAATACCTGGAAAGCCTTCTCAAGAAGGATGAGTTCAAACAAGTACACACTGCAAAGATTAAAATAAATACCTAACTCTTCAATGCCCAGACATCAATGAACATCTACAAGCAGCAAGAATAGCCAGAAGAACAAGACCTTACCAAATGAACTAAATAAGGTGCCAGTGACCAATCCTGGAGCAATGGATATATGTAACCTTTCAGACAGAGAAATAAAAATAGCTGTCCTGAAGCACAAGAAACTTCAAGACAACACAGAGAAGGAATGCAGAAGCCTATCAGAGAAATTTAACAAAGAGATTGAAATAATAATTTAAAAAATCAAGCAGAAATTCTGGAGCTTAAGAATTCAATTGGAAAACTGAGAAATGCATCAGAGTCTCTCAATAGCAGAATTGATAAAGCATAAGAAATAATTAGTCTGAAGATAGGCTATTTGAAAATATAAGGGAAAAAAGAAAATACAGTAGTAAAGAGGGAAGCACGGCTAAAGGATCTAGAAAATAGCCTCAAAAGGGAAAATCTGAAAGTTATTGGCCTTAAAGAGGAGATAGAAAGAAAGAGATTTGGTTATAAGTTTTATTCAAAGAAATAATAGCAGAGAACTTTCTAAACCTACAGGAAGATATCAATATTCAGGTACTAGAAGGTCATAGAACACTGAACAGATTTAACCTAAACAAGGTTACCTCAAGTTGTTTAATAATCAAGCTCCCAAAGGTCACAGATAAATAAAAGTTCCAAAGGGAAGCAATAAAAAAGAAAAAAAATGACATATAAATGAGCTCTGATACATGTGTCAGCAGACTTCTCAGTGGAAACCTTACAAGTCAGGAGATGCATGAAATATTCAGAGTATTTACAGAACATAACTTTAACCCTAGAATATTATATCCTGCAAAAATAACTTTCAAACATGAAGGAGAAATAAAGACTTTCCAAGACAAACAAAAGCTGAGTGATTTCATCAACACCAGACCTGTCCTACTAGGAATATTAAAAGGAGTTCTTCAGTCTGAAAGAAAAGGACATTAGTGAACAATAAGAAAACATCTGAAGGTATAAAACTAACAAACATGGAATACTCTATTGCTAAAATTGCAGTGTATAAACCACTTATATCTTGAGTGGGAAGATGTAAACATAAACTTAGCTAAAGTAATAACTACAAATTTTTAAGAGATAGTATAAAAAGATATAAATGAAAACAAAAAAGTCAAAAAGGGGGGATGCAGGTAAAGTGTAGAGTTTCTTTTATATTTCTCTTTGCTTGTTTATTTTTGTAAGCAGAGTTGTCATCTGTTTAAAATAATTGGTTACAAGTTTTCTGCAAGCCTCATTGTAACCTCAAATCAAAAACATTTACAACAGATAAACACACACAAAAAGCAAGAATTTAAAACACCCTACTACCTTGCAATATCAAGCTGTACTACAAGGTTATAGTAACCAAAATAGTGTGATACTGGCATAAAAACAGTGACATAGAACAATGTGACAGAACTGAGAACCCAGATATAAAACTATCTACATATAGCCATCTAATCTTTGACAAAGCAGAGAAAAACATACATTGGGGAAAAGAAACCTTATTCAATAAATAGTGCTGAGAAAACTGGATAGCCACATGCAGAAGACTGAAACAGGATCCGAACCTCTCACCACTCACAAAAATCAAGTCACGGTGGATAACAGACTTAAACCTAAGGCATGAAAATATAAAAATTCTAGAAAAAAATGATGGAAACACTCTTATAAGCCTAGGGAAGGAATTTATGAAGAAGACCCCAAAGGCAATCACAGCAACAACAAAAATAAATAAATAGGACCTGATTAAATCAAAAAGCTTCTGCATAACCAAGGAAACTATCACAAGAGCAAACAGACAGCCTAGAGAAGGGGAAAAATATTCACATGCTACACATCCAATAAAGTGGATAACAAAAATCTATATAGAACTCAGGAAAATCAGCAAGAAGAAAATCAAACAACCCCATTAAAAAGTAGGCAAAGGATATGAACAGAAATTTTTCAAAAGAAGACAGATGAATGGCCAACAAACACATGAAAAAGTGTTCAACAACTTTAATCATCAGGAAAATGCAAATCAAAACCACAATGATATATCTCTTAACTCCAGTAAGAATGGCCTTTATCAGAAAGTCTCAAAACAATGAATGTTGGTGTGGATGTGGAAAGATGTGAACACTCATACATTGCTGGTTGGACAGCAAACTAGTGCAATGTCTGTGGAAAGTAATATGAAGATACCTCAAAGAGCTACAAGTAGGACTACCATTTGATCCAAAAATTCCATTACTGGTAGATAGCCAAAGGAAAAAAGGACATTCTATAAAAGAGACATCTTCACTCAAATGTTTATAGCAGCACAATTCATAACTGCAAAGATGTGGAAACAACCCAAGTGCCCATCAATACATGAGTGGATTAATAAAATGTGGTATATGTAAACCATGGAGTACTACTCAGTCACAAAAAAA
>CAUYRT010000140.1:0-13574 GCA_963574885.1 Lepilemur ruficaudatus
AATTAATTTCTTTCTATTTATAGTAGAGACGGGGTCTCGCTCTTGCTTAGGCTGGTCTTGAACTCCTGACCTTGAGCTATCCACCCGCCTCGGCCTCCCAGAGTGCTAGGATTACAGGCGTGAGCCACCGCGCCCGGCCCCTTTTTGTAGTCATCTGTTAGAAGTTGGGTACACTGTGAATTGGCCTTCAAAATATCCATTCTGAGTCTCTCTTTCTCTCTCTTTTTTAAAGACAGGGTCTCATTCTATCACCCAAGTTGGAATGCAGTGGCACAATCATAGCTCACTGCAGCCTTGAACTCTTGGCCTCAAGCAGTCCTCCCACCTCGTTCTCCCAAAATGCTGGAATTATAGGCATGAGCTACTGCGTCTGGCCTATCTGAATCATATTTCACTTTGTCAACAGTATAATACAGTTAAGTGTAGTGTAAAAAAAGAAAAAAAAACTCCATAATGTTCCACTGTTGTATATTTCCATTTATTTTTTCTAAGTAAATGATTAGAAGTTGTGAGGTTATGATACTTGGACATCTAAGAATATATTAGCAGTTTAACCTTCCTCCTCTTACCCCTATGGTAGGGCAGCTGTAGAGTGTAGGGAATTCATTCAGACTATGGCTCTCTAGTTTTTGTTTTCTGCATGTTTAAGTGAGATCCTTCACATTTAACAAGACTTTCTTACAGGTGAGATGTTAGGGGACTTAGAGTTCTTTTCCAAGTTGGAAAATTAACTGTCAGAGAAACCTTGGCAAAGTAGGAAAACAGGTGTGTTTTGAGTTTCCATCAAAAACAGATTAGACTTTTTTCCTGATAGTGCTTTGTACCTGTCAGTCAGGTTAGCAGTAAAGTTATCCAGTGACAAACTTGAAAATGTGCTATGCAAGACTGGAGTTTTAGAGGAAAATTCCCTTCAGCATCATATTTTTACACTTTTCTCCTCTGAGTCTGTTCTCATGAAGTAATTTATGATGCGTTTAAGCCATGGTTAGTGGATAGTGCCTTCTCAGGAGACCTGATCTCAGTTCGGTAGGTCCTCCTTCAAGTGAGCTAGGGCAAGGTCTAGAGCAGCCTACTGCCTGTTTGCACTTGTGAGACCCCTTGCTGCTGTTGGAGTTCGAGTTTTAGTTGATTTTACTTATTTTAGCTTGAGTCATACTAGAGATGACATTTTTAGAGAGATACCAGTTTTCTCTTTTTTTCTCTATTCAGAAAACAAAAATTGAGAACAAAAAGTACAAGTTTTCCTATGTAATTCAGGAAATTTCATTCTGTTCTGCAGTTTCTAAACCACCTTGGTTGGGTTTGTTGGGGAAATTAAGCCCTAATGCTCTTGGCGTGCATTATATGTATTGAATTAACATTTCTGTGCATCTAGAATGATAATTGAGAAAATAGTCACTGAAATAAGTTTTCGTGTTCTGTGGCTTAAATGAGGAACTCTGGTTGAGAAAGGCTGATGGGAAACCCTCTCCTGTAAAACTGGTAGACATCCAAAGATTATACCTGAGTGGGTGTGCGTTGATACAGTAATGCTTATGTAGTTCTAAGATGGAAGATAAAAAGGTCTTAAGCAGTAATAGGCCACTGGATGTGATTCAGTAAAAATCATTCTGCTGTTTGTTTTCTTTAATAAAGCACAAAAAGAACTTGGGGACAAACCCTCAATTATCATTTTCATGTAAATCAAAACATTAATGCCAATAATATTTTTTTATTTTTGTGCTAACATGATTTTTTTCAGCATTTACGATAACCATCTTGATTATTTGTACTATATTTAAAGCAAATAAAATCAGTTACCCTTCATAAAAAGGTTACCTTCATAAAATCAGTTACCTTTCATAAGCTGTGGCACTTGATTAGTTTTTAAAACAGATAAGTAAAAAAGCATGTCAGCCTGTTATTTGTGCTTGTAAATAATGTAACTGTGTTATGGAACTGAGCCCTAGGGAGGAGGCCAGCACATGGATTGTTTACTAAAAGTGTCAGGATTTTCCCAAAGCACAGGGGTTCTGTAGCTAATCTTAAAGTTTCCCTCTCTAAAGTTCTTTTAAACAGGAGCAGCTGTGAAATAAATCTGCATTATATTTCTGCAACTAAATCCTGATTCATTGGTTGGGAGAGCCATTATTGGCAAAGTAAATGTGTAGGTGAAAATACGTTTCATAGGCAATAGAAATGACATGTCCTTCTTGAACAAATTTATATTCCTAAAAGTTATTAATAACGGAAGTGTTAAATTTCTCCACTCTGTTTTTTAAAGAAATGTTTACAAGGACCTGGTGAGTTTTTTTGTTTTTGTTTTTTTTACAGACAGGGTCTTGCTCTGATGCCCAGGCTGGAGAGCAGTGACATTATCATAGCTCATTGCAGCCTTGAACTTCTGGGCTCAAGTGATCTTCCCGCCTCAGCCTCCTGAGTAGCTAGGACTACACATGTGCATGACCATGCCTGGCTAATTTAAAAAAATTTTTTTGTAGAGATGAGGGTGAGTCTTGAACTCCTGGCCTCAAGCAATCCTCCTACCTCAGCCTCCCAAAGTGCTGGGAATACCGGTGTAAGTCACCATGCCCAGCATATTTTTTAAAAATAGTTTACAGGGAGAACTGCTGTCACTGAGAAGGTATTGCATGAGCTATAAGGAAGCAAAAATATTTTAAATGTCAAGACTTTAAATAAAAGGTACATTGCAGAGTCTCCTGGTGGCAGCAATTCTTTGTCACCAGTGTCCTAATTTGAGACACCTGCCAAATGGGAGCTGGTTCTGAATTAGCAAAACAAAGCTATTCTATTGCTAATATCATTT
This sequence comes from Lepilemur ruficaudatus, assembly GCA_963574885.1. Taxonomy (NCBI): domain Eukaryota; kingdom Metazoa; phylum Chordata; class Mammalia; order Primates; family Lepilemuridae; genus Lepilemur; species Lepilemur ruficaudatus. The sequence continues at coordinate 2,807 of CAUYRT010000140.1, forward strand.
TAAGGCTTTAACTACAAAAATTCTACAAAATTTTTACTACAAAAAAAGTAAAATAATGTGTTGAACATTTTAAAATTCTGATTTTAGGCTCACATTCTATTATATTTTGAATGGATCTCCTAATATTTAACTTACGAATGCCTTACAGGTGAATTCAGGGAATCTGGATGTAAATTAGGGTGTTTGTATTAAGAGATCCCATGACTCCTGCTGCCTCTGTGCCTGACAGATCATTGATGATATAGTATTTAGATCTGGTGATAATTTTATTGGATCTCAGTTCAGATGACTTACTAATGAAGGGATGAGTTGACTGCTCTGGGGAATTGGAAGGGTCAGTGGAAAGAAACCTGTGGCTAGCATTTGTGTAACAGTAAAAGGTCTGTGGAGAGAAAAGTCTCAACTGACTCACTGGCTGCTTAACTGTAACTCCTCAGTCTGAATGCCTGTAGGTTGCTATCTAGGGTACCCACACACTTCTCCCATCAGTTGTAGAATGGTTATCAAGAGTGAGTTGTATGGAATACTATTCAGCTATAGAAAAAGAATGAAATCGGGTCTTGTGTAGCAACATGGGTGGAACTGGAGGCCATTATCTTAAGTGAAACAACTCAGACACAGAAAGACAAATAACTCATGTTCTCACTTATAAGAGGAAGCTAAACAATGTGTACATGTGGCAGCAGAGTGTGGACAGTGGAGACTGAGACTCAGAGGGGTGAGGGGATGAGAAGGAATGATGGGAGGTCATTTGGTGGGTACCATATGGGTTGCTGCAGTGATGGATGCATTACCACAATGCAGTATATCCATGTAGCAACATTGCACTTGTACCACATGAATATATACAAATAAAATATAAAAAGAAAGGCATTAATAAAAAATAAGTAAATAAAAATGGAGTTAGTCCTCTCAAAAACAAGTGAGTTGTATTTCTTCCCAAACCTATTTATGCCGTTTGTTGTTCTGGTTATTGTAATTATGTAATTTAATTAACTATTACTAAATCAATGACTTATGAAAAAAACAAGTAGTTCCCATGGAAACTAAGTTTAATGCTTTGGAAAGAGTTGATAAACAATTACTAAAAAATTGCCACTTAGTTACATTTGGGTAAGACAACTTACCCAAATGTAACAGAATGGGGTAAATTATTAATGTCCAGAAGGTTTCTACATTCAGATTGCTTCAGAGTGTCTTAAATTCTCGCCATAATTTAAAAGCCAAAAATGGAAATGGTAGAGGATGCATTATAGCTATGGTTTATGAAAGAAAGACATTTTGGCACTCTAACCTGCAGATTCATACAAACAGAAGGCGTGGCCATATATTACAAGATTAATAAATGAAGGTTCATTTAAGTTAAAATAAGATGCTCAGGTATATTTATCAAATTTTTATGATTTCCTGATTTTTATGAGTTTATTTTCTTATCTGGTCAACTACTGGTCCTGATCATTATTGATTAAGAGAGCTTCTACTGCATTGTTTCAAGGTACTAAAACTAAAGTATAATCTTTCAGCATTTAATTAATTGATACACAAACATTTATGGAGTGCCTATTATATAGAGGCATTCCAGTCAGCCTCAGTGATGAACAAGGCTTATAGGGTTTCTCTTCTTAAGGAGCTTACCTTCTAATGGCATATTAGTGAAAGTGTAGTGATTTGAATAGTAATGATTTTCCCAACAATTGTTGAATAGTTATCAAAATAATATCTAGTTTTGTATTGAAGGCCAAAGCTACATCCACCTGTAGATTACTGGTTCTTAGTCTTATTAATGGCTATACCGTAAACTAAACTAAAAAGCTTTAGAAAAATGCTGCACCCAGGGCTATCTATGTCTTAGACCAATTGAATTAGAATCTCTGGGAATGGGGCCTAAGTATACAAAGATGTGTAGGAATGGGGAAGTTGATTTTGGTTAAAATTGTTTGATATTTCCCAAACTAAATCTGATAACCTCAAGTCAGTATGACATAGCATTTTTATTCCTGAATCATCTGGGGACAAAAATCTATATGGTGTTAGTTTGTTAGAGTTAATGAAGTGTTTGAGTCTTACTAGAGAAGAAACTTGATGTAATATAATTTTCAAGGATTACTATCATTAATACTCTGACATTTAGCTTTTCCTTTAGAAAATAAAATTTTAAAGAAAGATGAGTTGATTGAAATTATTCTTTGACTCTATAGATAGAAGAGTGCATCTTTTACCAATATTTTAGTTTTCAGAAACATTTCAGTGGGTCAGAAACCTCAAAGAAAGCATCATATGTTTTATTTTCTTTAAGATATTTATGTTGGCTGGGCATGGTGGCTCACACCTGTAATCCTAGCACTTTGGGAAGCCAAGACAGGAGGATTGCTTGAGGCCAGGAGTTGGAGATCAGCCTGAACAAGAGTGAGACCCTGTGTCTACAAAAAATAGAAAAATTAGCTGAGTGTGGTGCCGCATACCTGTAGTCCCAGGAACTCAGGAGGCCGAGGCAGAGGGATCACTGGAGCCCAGGACTCAGAGGTTGCAGTGAGCTATGATGATGCCACTGCACTCTAACCTGGGTGACAGAGTGAGACTTGTTGCAAATAAATAAATAATAAATAAATAAAATAAAGTATTAATGTTCAGTTTTTCTGCCTCTACTGCAACCATGGTTGCGACCATGGTGCCCATGAAAAAGCTTGTGGCAAAGGAGGGCAAAAAAAGAAGCGGAAGGTCCACCCTTGACTGCACCTACCGTCTAGAACTGCAATCCCCAAGAACCAGGCTGCAGAGCTCCACCTCACCCCCTGCCTGAACTGACCCCCGCTTCCAGAAAAACAGTCTTCCATACTGGACCCTAGTGCCACAAAGGTTGGGGACTGCTGCTCTAGAAGGTAGAATCATGGATGCTGCCAATTTTGAGCACTATCTCCAAGAGGGAGCCAAAGTGAATAGAAAAGCTGGGAATCTTAGTGGAGGAGTTGTAACCTTCAAAAGGAACAAGATCATTGTAACTTCTGAGGCATATCTTTTTCCAAAACGTATTTGAAATATATCACTAAGAATTATTTGAGAAGAATAATTAATGTGGTAGCACATAGTTGCTAACAGTAAAGAGAGTTATGAATTATGTTATATCCAAATTAACCAGGATGAAGAAGAGGAGGACGATGAGGATCAAAATGCATTTGTCTGGAATATTTTGTCTGAGTTCTTGAATAAAAACTAGAAAAACAAAAAAGTTAATGTTCATTTTATATGAAATACTGATACATGTTAGAAAATATTGAACCATGGAGTTCTTTTTACCAGTCATAGCATATGTGTAATTTTATATATAATGAACCAAAGAGTAATTGTTATCAAAGGTATTGACAACATCTTAAAATCTCCTCTTAAGGATGATTTCATTTATACTTAATCTTTTTTTTTATACTTAATCTTTAGGCCTAGAAATTTTGAAGATTAAAAGTGTAGTGTGTTGATTATTTTTCTTCTTAGCACTTTCAAAATATAGTTATGCTTTTCTTATTCATTTACACATTTTTTTTTAACTTTTTATTTTATTTTTTTAGAGACAGGACCTCACTCTGTTGCCCAGGCTGAAGTATAGTGGTGTGATCATAGCTTACTGTAACCTTGAACTCCTGGGCTCAAGTGATCCTCCTGCCTCAGGCTCCCAAGTAGTTGGGATTACAGCCATCTTTATATATTTCTATCACTCAAAAGAGGACTAGAAATTAGTACCTTTACTTTTAGGTATTTGTTTCACCAATAATCCTTTCATATTGGTATTTTGTGGATCAGGTACATGTATTATAGAAAGTTTTTGATACTGGTATCCATGAGGTGTGATCTAGTATTCTGTGAAACCAAGCATTTATCAGAACACTAGATCAAATTTTAAAATACACACTATATATAATTATGAATTTTGAGTTGAAAATGTAATCTTAATAATTCATTTCTACCCTTAGAGTAATAATGCTTTAGAGGAGGGCACATTGATTGAGGCACTTAGATTTTCACTTTGTTGTATAAAGGTAGCTTCTTCCCATCCCTGGTTTGCCTTCACATGATAATTATTCCTTTACCTTGTCTCCTAGCCCATATGTATGTGCATGGACACTCACACATGCCTCTTGAAGATGGAACTGTTAGTTTCCCCGTTCTGTGATCCTTTTGCTATCCATCATAGTAAGCGTGGTAAGATGGCTTGGTCAGAGATGTCCAGGAAGGTGGAAAAGCCTTGTTAACTGAAAGTAAAAGGGAAAATACTTAAAAAATTCAGTAAGTGATTAATTGCTTAAAGATTTCAGAGGCCCCACCTGGGCAAATGGTGAGAAAATTAGTAGAAATAGAATGTTACCTTATTAGCGCTAGCAACTAGGAGCAGTTTAGCCCCATGAATCTTACTTCTTCTATCCCTACCTTCTGTTTCATAATAGTTAAAATTATCAGTGCCTCCTGTATAGTACTTAGCAGTTTTCACTTCTGTAAAGTAAACAAACCTTTTCCCCCCTCCTCAGAGTTCAGAAAACTGTAGGCAGTGAGGTTGAGTGACTAGTCTGAAGGTATTTGGCTAGTGTATGAGTGAAGACTCTTCTGGGTTCCAGTGATATAAATTCAAAGTTTTGAAGCAAAAAGAATTTATTGGCTTGTGTAACTATTAAGTTAAGGATGTGGGTGCTTTCAGGCATGGATGGATTTAGGGGCTTAAACTGCGTTTTAGGACCCTTTCTCCTCCTTTTGGCCTCATTTGCATCAGGCTGTCCTGTACAGGCAGAGGTTGCCTTTGGAAGCTCTACATTTATAACTTGCCATTTTATCAACTCCAGTGTGAGAAAGATTTTTTTTCTTGAAAGTACCAGCAAAAGGCATGGGCATGATTTTCAGGTCTGCTCTCAAGCCAGTCTCCTTTGTGGCCAGGGAACTGGTTGGAGTCCTTTCATTGTGTAGGCCTGGGTTGCATGCCACCCCTGAAGAAGGTTTGGGATCATCTCAACTTTGACTATTGACTATTTCATTGACTGTTATCATAGATAAAATGTTACCCATTGACCGTTATTATAGGAGCAACCTTTGGGAGGCTACCTTAGGTTTATGTTTGAAATACATATGGGGGAAAGGAGGCTTGATAGAAAAGCTATTGTTAGATTGTTTAAATGTTCCAACATTTCAAGAGGCTCCTGATTTCTGAACAGGATTTTTCTCTCAGTTCACCCTCTGTTCTCCTACATGCTTCCCTACACCCTGTCACCTTCCTTTCTGTTTCTTGCTTAAGTTCATTCATTCATCCAATCCCTTTTCTTCCTCCAGTACTCTCCCCCTGTGGGAGCAGAGACTAGATAGTTTCCTCACCCTCTTGAGTTGAGGCACAATGACCATTCTCTTCCTTTAAGTACAGTACTACAGAATGGAATTGCACATTTATGTGCTTAAGAACAGCTGGGGAACAAGAACTCAGTTTTCCTTGTGTGGACAAGAAGCTTTGTATGTCTAAAGACCAAAGTCAGAATACCCTGTCCCAGATTTCCTTGGGCAGCTTCAACTCCAGTGTCTCTGGAGGCCCGAGAAGCAGCCTAGACACTGGAGATAGAAGCTTATGGGCTTCCTGTAAACTCTTTTGTGCCCAAAATGGCTATGAGAATGGAGGCAGGAGGTAATGTTAAATGCTCTGGTTTTCATTCTAGCTGTCAACAGAATAAAAATGACCTAACTGTATTTTGGGCCCCCAGGCAGCACTGAAATGACATGCCACCTGCTGACCTAATCCATTTCATTTCTGGTTACTAGGATAGCCAAAGCAATTTGCTCAATTTGCAATTGACTATTTACTCTTTAAAACACAAATGGTTGGATCTAGTGTAAGAAATCACACACTTTATTTATCGAGAATTAAAACTTTAAAGGTGGAAAGTTATCCTTTTTGGAAGAATTCATTTAAATATGGGTGTATTTCACCTCAGAGACTAACTATGCTTTTAGAAAGCTACTTTTTGCTGCTGTTCCCCAGGAAGGAGTACAATCTGCTGATGAAATTTTAGATAACAGAAGTGTTTCTCAGCAGCAGCTGAATGGAGCAGAGAACTAGGAGACTGCTATATTTATCTTTAGGTAAATTTTTGCAATTCACTAGAAAAAAATCTGTATAGCATGCAAGCAGCTTAACTCATGTTAATCTAGCAGCTGCTTCTCTGGCAGATAGAAGAGAATATGTATATAGTTGTAGTCCTGCACACACACTCAGGTAGTGGACAGACTTCCTTTGTCACAAACTATGCCAAGAGCTACATATGCTGATGAGTTCTTGTTTCTTCAGTTTTAATTTATGAAAATCATATTAACTCCCATTTTTGTCTTCTCCATAAAAATGAAATAATTAGAACTTACAAATTATAGTTTCAGGAGCATGGACCTTGGTCTTGAACGTTGTGTTTAATAGTTGTATATAGTACTGCAGTTGATGAATTAGAATCATAGAAGTACCTACTTCATTCCCCTCCCAGAGATCCTTATATCATTAAGTAACATGCTGGCAGAATTAAGGTGTCTGCTTCCAGGTCAGCCCTCTTTTATTTCTTGTTGCTTTCTGTGATTCAGCAGCTATGGAATTTGCTTCCCTGCATGGGCCTCTCAGAAGCCAGCTCGCCTGCTCTCCCCAGCATGCTCACAGTCAGCAGAACAGGGAAATCACACTGATCAGCACACCACTCAGTTGATCAAAGTAAGCCAGACACTTTTCTTCAACAAGACCCAGCGGTATTAGTCACTACGCCTTCTCCCGCCGTGAGCAAGGCCACTGGAATGCTGCTGGCAACGTTAGTCTGTGTGTAAAAAGCTGCTTATGTTCCCTTTTCCTTGGCTTTGGCCTGGGCCAATGCAAGGCGGGGAGAAAAGGAGGAAAATATCCCAACAGCCAGTATCTCTTCTTTCTAAAACTTGGCGTGAAGTGTTTCCTTTCAAAGGCAGTCCCTAGTGGCAATCCCAACTCTGGTGGGGAAAGACTTGCTAATTTTCTTTTCATTGCATAAGAACAGAGCCCTACAGCAAATTGAACATGTGGTGACTACATGAAATATATGACAGAATATGGTTTTACTTTGATTGAGTTAATCACAGGTTTAACAAATCTACAAAATTAAAATAAGCCACATGTTTTGGTGCTTTATCTCTTGATTCTGTTGCTTTCTACTATATGCTGGGTAGTCTTAATGTTACTTTGTAGGGAACCTACAAGTCTTAATGCTAGTTTGTTAGATATAGACAGCAGTTTGCTATTTGTTGCTCTAGTGGTTGTATAATTCCCTTTCTTGTAAGCAGTTGGCATTTCAGTACAGTTTATGGTATGGAACATGGAAGGGACCCTCTGATTAGGACAGTGGCTACTCTTTGTCACTTGCAGCTGTGTTTGCATGGGAGCATGCTGGCAACCAGCAAGAAGTGTGCTGTGACAGGTGGAAAGAGCAAAACTAGAAATATGCTTCTCCTTTCTCTTATCCTCTTTCTAGTCCCTTCTCTACCCCCACCCTCTTCTACCTGACCTTCTGTTTTTCTTCTCTTCCCCTTTTAGAAGCCATCTGTTTCCCACTACCAGTTCTTCATGGCTTGCAGATGCCATCATACTGGAATATACTGTGTTGAAGCTAGTCTGTGCTTGACCTACTGAACGTATTATATATATTTGGGCTGGGCTCAGCCTGATGCACCAAATGGAATGGTGAAGGCCTGGCATATAAAATCTCATAAATTTTACACAGCAATTCTAGAGACTGAAAAGGACATATCTTACTACCTGGACTTGAGGAATGATAGGGGTCTTTCTAAAACTTGGCTCTGCAAATTCTTTACATTAGAGATGTAAGCAATGTCAGTCTGTGTGTAAAATGCTACATATATTGCTTTGGCCTGGGCTGGGCCTAAGCAGGTGGGGAGAAAAGGAGGAAAATGTCCCAATAATAATTATCTCTCTTCTCTAAAACTTGGCATGAAGCATTGTCATCCCTGCTTTTGGTAACACAAGTTGTCATTCTGCAGTGCTAGTTTAGCTATTCCCTGAACAGACAGTTAATGGTCTCCCCTCTGTGATCTCCCCTCAATTATCTTCTCCTCAGACATTGCTGGTAGGAATGTAAAATGATACAGCCACTTGGAAAACAGTCTGGCAGTTTCTCAAAATTTTAAACATAGACTTGCCATGTGACTGAGCAATTTCAGTCCTAGGTATACCCAAGAGAAATGAAAACATATTAATATGTTCAAACAAAAACTCCTCCATGAATGTTCATAGCAGCATTATTCATGATAGCTAAAAAGTGGATACAATCTATCAGCTGATGGGTGGTTAAATAAAATGTGGTATATCTATTCAATGAAATATTATTTGACAGTTAAGAGGAATGAAGTACTGATACATGCTATAACATGGATGAATCTTGAAAAGGTTATGCTAGGTAAAAGTAGCCAGTCACAAAAGGCTGTTGTATGATTCTGTATATTTAATATCTAGAATATGAAAATGCGCAGAGATAGAAAGCCAATTAATGGTTGCCCAGGGCTAGGGAAATTGTGTGTGTGGGGAGGGTCGGCTGGTGGTGGGCGATGGGGAGTGACTGCTGATGTCACAGGGTTTCTTTAGGGGTAATGAAAATGTTCTAAAATTGTGGGGAAGCACAATTCTATGAATATGTTAAAAGCCATTGAATTCTACACTTTATCTGGGTGAATTGTGTGCTATGTGAATTATGTATCAATAAAGTGATTAAAAGTAGGCCAGGCGCGGTGGCTCATGCCTGTAATCCTAGCACTCTGGGAGGCCGAGAAAGGTGGATCGCTCAAGGTCAGGAATTTGAAACCAGCCTGAGCAAGAGCGAGACCCCGTCTCTACTAAAAATAGAAAGAAATTAATTTGCCAACTAAAAATATATAGAAAAAATTAGCCAGGCATGGTGACACATGCCTGTAGTCCTAGCTACTTGGGAGGCTGAGGCAGAAGGATTGCTTGAGCCCAGGCGTTTGAGGTTGCTGTGAGCTAGGCTGTTACCACGGCACTCTAGCCAGGGCAACAGAGTGAGACTCTGTCTCAAAAAAAAAAAAAAAAAAAGTGATTAAAAGTAGTATTACATATTTCATTTGGTCTGAGGGCAATGGATTGTCTTTCAATTCTAAGTTGTATGGCTAGGAGAACTCTTATTCTCAGTAAGAATACCAACCTCCTAATAGTAATAACTTGATTTGTCCAATATGTCATTGTTTACCCAGAGTTTTCACTTGCTTTATCTAATTTGACCTCCACTGGACCCCACCGCACAGATGAAACTAACATACATTAAAAAAAAGTGTTTCTCTTAAGATTATACAACTAAGAAATGGTAGAGGAAGTATTTAATCAGAGGCTTTCTGGCTGTTAGTTACTGCCCTCTTGTCAGAACATTGCAAAGAAATAACAGTGACTCTTGGTATTTTCCAGATTCTTAATTATGCTTAGCCCTTTCACTCTTGAATATGACTAGACAAACTCACCTTCTCTATCTTGCTTCCTTTATCTAGAGAATGGAGATAATAATTCTTCTCACCTAAAAGTCATTTGCATTCTTGTCTTGGTTTCTTCGAGCTAAGAATGTTTTCTATCTCTTGGGCATATAATAAGGACTAACTAATAAAAGACAATTATAAAACATCTTGCCAGACTATAAAAATGCTTCATAATAAACCATCAAGGAGTATTGTTTTTCTCTTTCTTTTATGTTGTTCAACCTCACAACCTCAGCAGGATGTAATAATAACCACTTATATCACTTCTCTCTAAGGAGCTCAAAGCACTTTACAAACTGTATCAAATTAATCCTCCCTACATCCCTGTGAGTTACATGGGGAACTGGTATCAAAGGAGCTGGAGCAAAGTAACTTGCCTGAAGCCTTTATCTCAGGCTGGGTCTGTATTGTACCAATTGCTCATTTATTTGTCCCTAGTGATATTTATTTTGTCAATTACATTTATTTTTCTATGAGTTTGTCTCTGTTAAACATGAGAAGATGCTTGACTAGCTCTCCTAAATCATTTTAGATTAATTTAAATTTTGTTGAGGGTAAAGCTGTTTATTTTGACCTGGCTACGTCATCCTTAATCTAGACTGGAAAACAGCTCAAAAGTTCTGAATATACACTTTTGACTTGAACATTCACTATGGGGAGCAGTGCCAACCATGTGTCCTGCTGTGTGCATAGGAGAAATTCTTGATGAGTGTTTAGAAACTACTCTGATTTGTCCAGACACCCTTCACAGAGTGAAGGCAGACTTCCTTCCAAGTTACTGGTTTTACAGTGTATTTACATGTAGAAAGCTCATTTACCATCTGGATTACAACCTAGATCTTTTCCGTCGCCATCATCATTTAATATTATTTTTGTCTTATAGCTTAATCCCATTACCAACCCTTGTGACAGAATATATATGAGGGGAATGTATACGTAAATTGATTAGAAAGGCCTCTATAAGATTGCTTTATTTTGTTTTTTGTTTTTTTTTTGAGACAGAGTCTCACTCTGTTGCCCAGGCTAGAGTGCCGTGGCGTCAGCCTAGCTCACAGCAACCTCAAACTCCTGGGCTCAAGCAATCCTCCTGCCTCAGCCTCCCAAGTAACTGGGACTACAGGCATGCGCCACCATGCCCGGCTAATTTTTTCTATATGTATTTAGTTGGCCAATTAATTTGTTTCTATTATTAGTAGAGATGGGGTCTCGCTCTTGCTCAGGCTGGTTTCGAACTCCTGACCTTGAGCAA
>CAUYRT010000144.1:0-39979 GCA_963574885.1 Lepilemur ruficaudatus
AACTAAAAACATATGTAAAAAATTAGCCGGGCATGGTGGCGCATGCCTGTAGTCCCAGCTACTCGGGAGGCTGAGGCAGAAGGGATTGCTTGAGCCCAGGAGTCTGAGGTTGCTGTGAGCTAGGCTGACGCCATGGCACTCGAGCCTGGGCAACAAAGTGAGATTCTGTCTCAAACAAACAAACAAAAAAAAGAGCAGAGGAGCCAACTCCAAGGTGTTCCTAGGGTCAAATCTGGGACAATGTGAGTTATCAAAATAATGACAGTAACAGATCGTAACCCATTAAATGAAATAGAACTGACATACATACATACACACATACGCAGGAAGAGAAAGCTCTTCTTACATTAGATTGCCCAATAATCAGTGTAGAAGGAAGGATGCAAATATCATCGTAATAATTGATTCAAGCAAGAATCATTCATTGCTGGTTGCTAAAGCTAAAGCTAACGTGTGAGAATTCGTTGAGGACAGGATATTTACATAGTCTGAAAGTATCTTCCCAGGAGATATAATCATTGGAAAGGGAACAAGAGTGACTTTGCAGTGGAGAAACATGGCAGAGACTACCTTAACCAAGTGACCAAAGGTTGTATCACTTGTGGGACAAACCGACATGAACCTCCTGGTGTCGTACACAGAAAAGGGCAAAAAAAATCACTTCTGTGATGTTCACCAAACCTAAATCCAGTCATGAGGAGCCATCAGATAAACCCGAGTTGAGGAACCTTCTATGAAGTGACTGGCCTGTCATCTGGGCAAGTGTCAAGGTAAGGAGAGGCACAGAAAAGCTGAGGGACCCTCACAGATAAAAGGAGACTAAGGAGATAAGACAACAAAACAAAATGAGTGTTTCTGGCTGGATATTTTTGCTTATTATGAAGGACATTATTATTGGGACAATAGACGATGTTTGACTGGGCTCCGCAGATTGGATGATAGTAACCTATCACTGTCAACTTCCTGAGTTTGACAGTTTTATTGTGGTTATGCAGGAGAATATCCTCGTTTGTAGGAAACATACACCAAAGTATTCCAGGGTAACAGGGAATCAGGTCAGCAGTTTAGTCTTGATGGTTCAGAAAAAAAATAATCTCTCTCTCTAAAGAGAGAATGATAAAGCAAATACATTTCAATGTCAACATTTGGAGATTCTGGGTGAAGGATCTAGGGGAATTCTTTGTACAATGTTTGCAACTCTTCTGTAAGTTTAACATAATTTCAAAATAAGAATTTTTTCAGATGAAACTGAAACCACATGTCAGGTAGTGATAAGTGACATACAGAAAAATCAAGTGGGCAGGGGAATAGAAAATGAAGAGGTGCTATTGTTCTAGACGGTGTGGTCAGGGCAGGCCTCTCTGGGGGGAGGGTGTTTTAGCAGAGGCCTGGGGGAAGGAAGGGAGTAGGCCTGGCGGGGAGCCTTTCAGGCTGAGGGACCCATCCCAGAAAAGGCCCAGAGTGGAGCCAGCTTGGCATGGGTATTAGTGTCTATTACTGTGTAACAAATCATCACACACTTAGTGGCTTAAATCAACAGCCATTTAGCTCACAGTTCTATAGGTCACAGTCTGGCACACAGTGGCTGGGTTCTTTGCTCAGGGTATCTCAAGGTAGAAATCAAAGTGTAGGCTGGGCTCGGTTCTTGTCTGGAGACTGTACGGAAAGATCCACTTCCCCGTTCATCATTGTCATTGGCAACAATTCAGTTCCTTGTGGTTGTAGGACTGCGATCCTTGTTTTCTTGCTAGCTGTCAGCTATAAGAGACCACCCACATTCCTCAACAGGTGGCCCCTCCATCTACAAGTGAGCAATGGTGGGTCGAATCTTTCTCATGCTTCGAATCTTTGACTTCCTCTTCTGTGACCAGCCAGAGAAAATCCTCTGCTTTGTAAAGGGCTCGTGTGATTAGGTTAGGCACACTGAGAGAATTTCCATATCTACGATCACCTGTGCCAAATAACATAACCTAATCATGGGAGTAAATGCCACCACATTCACAGCTCAGGGGATTTTGCAGGACATGTACATCTGGATCAGGGAGGACTGGAAATCTTGGGGACCGTCTTAGAATCTGCCTACCATAGCAGGGGTTGGAGGAACAAGGAAGCCAGCGTGGCAGGAGCAGAGTGAATGAGGGAGTGCAAGGTAGGAGAGAGCAGCATGCATAGATGAGAGACACACCATGTAGCCCAACAGAAGACTGATGACCCCAAAGTGTCCTTGTTCCGTTTTGGCTGCTGAGAAAAGGGAGGATCATGTCAGTTCCTCCATGGACTCACTTGTACTAAAGAACCCTGCGGTAGGATCCTATAGACAGTTAAGTGAAAGGAATTCATATGGCGGAGTAGCCCGAGGGATAGCAGTGGGCCGCTGAGCATGGGTGCTGAGTGGGTCTACCTCACACAACAGGCCCGGCAGGCACAGTGCCAAGAAGCCCCAGGCTCATCAAAGATCTACAGAAAAATCTAAAATCTAAAAAAGTTGCCTGAGGAAAGATTTTAAAACTTTCCGAATGTGAAAGCAATAAGATTTAATGAAGCACCTACTAAGTAGCATTATATCAACCGGTGATGAAAAACTCAATTCTCGTAATAGTTACGTATGTATTAATATCATATGGAATGTGCTGGCATTTTGTTTCTATTTTTAAGTTACTGTGTTTATCTATTTTTCTACAGTATCGTGTGCAGTGCACAAACAGGAAGGTGCAGAAGGAAATGCAGGCAAAAGGAAGTCTCTCTCCCACTCCTCACCCCAGCCACCCCCCTCCCCCTGAGGCCAGTGTCCTGCGCTCGGGGGTATTTTATGCACATACAAGCGAACATGGACTTGCACACTTTACCCCTCCGTGTTCACAATGGTAGCCACTCCGCCTGCTTTCTCTCCCTGGGCAGCGTATCTTAGAGATATTTCCTGTTGGCTCACATGGAGCATCCCATCCTTTTGTGCTGCCGCAGAGCAGTCTGTTATTTCGATGAATGTCATTTATTAATCACCCTTATTTTGTCAATCTAGTGGACATGAAATGAGCTTTTAATTTGGATTTCTCTAATTACTCAGAGGTTGAGCATCTTTTGAAATGTTTATTGGCTGTTCATGTTTTCTATTCTCTATGTCTGTTCAAATCTTTAGCCTATTTTTCTTTTCTTTTCTTTTCTTTTTTTTTGAGACAGAGTCTCACTCTGTTGCCCAGGCTAGAGTGCCGTAGCATCAGCCTAGCTCACAGCGACCTCAAACTCCTGGGCTCAAGCGATCCTCCTGCCTCAGCCTCCTGCGTACCTGGGACTACAGGCATGTGCCACCATGCCCAGCTAATTTTTTCTATATATTTTAAGTTGTCCAGCTAATTTCTTTCTATTTTTTTAGTAGAGACAGGGTCTTGCTCTTGCTCAGGCTGGTCTTGAACTCCTGAGCTCAAACAATCCTCCTGCCTCGGCCTCCCATAGTGCTAGGATTACAGGCGTGAGCCATTATGCTCAGTCTGTACATTGTTTTATAGCTACTTTCCCACTTAATATAGCACGCACATTGTTCCATGGCTAAGTATTCTACAGCATCACTGGCAGGTGGTTGCACAGTTTTCCATTGTATGTAACCAATGCAATATGATGAACATTTAGGTTGTTTTCAACTTTTCACTATGATCAGTAATACTGCCAAGAATATCCTGCAGCAGTTGTGGTCCACATTCATGATTATTTCTCTTAGACAAAGTCACAGGAGTGAAATTGCCCATTGAATTTAAGGTTTCTGATACATTTTTACCAAATTTGCCGGGGGTTCCACTTCTGATTCCTTTTTGAGCAGCAATATGCCATTGTGTTAAATCGTCCTTCCCAAGAGTCTGGAATCAGCAGAGTCCAGGTCCTGGAGATGGTGTTCGAGCTGGAGCAGTTAGCAGGCATGTTCTGCTGTGTGCATGGAAACGGTCACCCTGGCAGATAAAGATTTTCCCCATCCCCCTCCTTCCCACCCCCAGCCCAGGTAAGATGCCATTATTAGGTAGTGTTCAGAGAAAAGAGCCAGAAATCCCCAGTTCGGCCTGCTTGGGTAATGAGTCTCGGCTAATTAATTATATTTCCAGTGCTGTAACCTGCAGCCTCAACCAGCGCCTCTGTATGTTGAGGGTGGGAATCAGGATCCCCTACAGCTGCTGCCTCCTGGGCTGGGCACAAAACGTTCTCATGAAATATTTGTCCGGTGAACAAAGGAATTTTTTAAAAAGTCCCCCAGAGAACTCTCAGCTTGAGGAACTCCAAACCCTTAGATCAGGACTCTCTTCTCGTGGGGGTTGGGGTGGGGGGTACCGAGCTTTTAATACTTAAGCATTTATTTTATTTTTTTGTTTTTATCATTTATTTTTTCACCTGGGTTTTGTTGTGCAAAGCATTTATTTTAGTGAATATCAATGTAGACCTTCTTTTTATAGCAATTGATACTCATGTTCATTTATGGAAGTGGTATAAAAAAATTTCCCACTAGCATGAGTTGGCTTTATTTTTAAAAAATGAGGCAATTTAGAAAGAAATATTAAGTAGCTTGGTGAAAGACAGACTGCAGATAGGGGCGGGGAGGAGGTGGTGTGACTGTGTCCAGACTTTGGGGGACATTGCTTCAGTGGAGACCGCTTCCTTGGACGATGGCCTAAGACAAAGACATGGCTGGTTGGAGCTGGGGGAAAGTAGGGCCTTGGGACTCCAGGCTGGGGGCACTGGGAGGCTCTGGAGGGTGAGGCTGTCACCATGAGAGGGCAGACAGTTGGGAGAGGCTCGTGGAGTTCTTGGTATTGAGATTATACTTAGGGGTTACAAAGTGGGCTTCCCTCGTTATGTCATTTGACACAGCCACCTTGTGAAGTTTCCGGCAATGAGATTACCTCATCAGTTTACAGAGGGAAACTGAGGCACAGGGAGAGAAACAATTTGCCTATGGTCTCCAGCAAGTAAACGGGGGACAGGAACTTGGCCCCAGCGGTGGGTGTGCGCAGCATGGCAGGGAGATGCAGAATTTGGTGTGGAATTTGTGGAGATGTGTCGGGAGTTGCACCTCTGGGACCAGGACACTCATAGCCCTCTCCTACTAACCATAACAATAACCCTTAGCATTTATTGAGTGCTTACTGTGTGCCAAGCAACTTTGGCTCTCTCACTGAACACTTCACACTAACTCCATGGGAGGGGATATGTCATTATCCCCCAGAAAGTGTCAAGGGCAGGAGTTACTGATTCATGGTGTCTGCTCTTGTAGAAACTTGAATTCCAGTAGGGAGAGGGGAGCCAGAAAGTAACCATGGGAAGACATAAATGAATGAGACAATTTCACAGAACGATAAATGCCATGGAGAAAAACCAACAGTACAATATGATATGGTCTCTGAAGGCAGGGAAGGAACATCGAGGAAGGCTTCTCTGAGGAGGTGACTTCAGAGCTGGAGCCAGGGATGTACTAGATTTGACTCTGGCCTGTGACGTGTGAGACTCCTGCTCCTGACCCCAGACCTCCCCTCCCTCTGTCTCATGTGGATGCTTCCACCAGAGACTCAGTCCCTTGTTAAGAATCCTGGAGCAGGCCAGGCGCGGTGGCTCACGCCTATAATCCTAGCACTCTTGGAGGCCGAGGTGGGTGGATCGCTCAAGATCAGGAGTTCGAAACTAGCCTGAGCAAGAGCGAGACCCTGTCTCTACTAAAACTAGAAAGAAATTAATTGGCCAACTAAAAATACATAGAAAAATCAGCCTGGAGCCGTGGCTTATGGCACAGAGCATTAGGGACATAGGAACGGAAGGATGGTACGGACCCCAGGTGGGAAGAGGCCTCACCTGAGGTGCTGCCCTGCCCGATTTCAGGGGGCTCTGTGCACTCGGCCTGCAGTGGAGTTGTGCAACACTGAGGGTCTCTGTGGCGATCTCCCTGGCCAAAGGGGAAACCAAGTCCCAAAGATAAGATGGACCCTGCCAAGGGCTATAGCTTACAGCTGTGCAAGCCGTGCTGGGCTCCAGGGACCCAGTTGGGGGCTAAGAAGATGCCTTGTACCCCATTGGGGGGCTGCCACCCCAGGAATAAAGGGTACCTGTTCCTAATTCACATAAAGGAGCGCTATGGGCTAGTGGTGACCCTAAGCCTCATGGAGGATGGTGGCAGAGATGAGACCTCACCTTGTGTACTCCTTCCTCTCTTGTCTCCTGCATGCCTGCTTTGTTCCTGCCAGCCCCGGAGAGCAGGTAGGTGGAGCATCGTCACCATTTGAGGGTTGTCTTCCTCCTTAACTGTGGCAAGGGAGCCTTTGCAAACCCTTGGCAGGCCTTATGGGATGGTTAGGAGGAAGGGAAGCTAGCTGCCTGGGACTCCCTGGGGTCTTTGTGGAGCTGACAGACTGAGGGGTGGGCAGGGCCGAGGGCGCGGGGTGGCCTAGAAGCGTCTTATCTCCTCTGGGCCAGTGTCAGCTCTTGTCCTCAGCCTGCAGCACGGGCTGGAGCTGCCAGCCGAGACTGGGGACCGCAACGAATTTGCATTTATATTGGAGACTTCTGTTTCCAGGGCCTGGGGGGAGGAGGGGTGGCCACCATGGTCAGCTGAGCTGAGAAGCGGAGAGGAGGGGCCTGTAGCCCTGTCCTGCCGGGGGCACAGGAAGTGGCCGGTGGGCTGGGCCTGCCTGGCTGAGGGAACCATAGCACAGAAGGTTCTCTGGGCACATGGCCGGCCCTGACAGCCTGCCTGTCCACCCTCCCAGCCGCTCGCCAACATCAGCTGGGAGTTGGCTCCACCCCACAGGCTTGGGAGAAAGGTCAGAGGCTTGTGCCAGCAGGGGACGGGGCAAGGCTGAAGCACTCTGGTGACAGAGTGCAACTGTGTGTCTCCAGTCTTACCCACCTCTGAACCTTGTGAAATTGTTTTAACCAAAAAACTGAGGCTTGGTGGGGCTCAGCCACTAGTCCATGGTGACACAGCTCATCATCCATACCCAGGAACCCCAGGACACTCACGCGCGCTGGGAGACACTTTGTATTTTGGGGGCAGAGAGGAGTTGACACCCCTTTTACACCTGATTTCTGGAGTATCATGACACCGTTAGTACTGACTCTGTGACAGTGTAGGAGTCATGTTTCATTTCATGGTGATATTCCGTGATCAAGGCCAGGCTCAGACAAGGTTTCCCCTTGCCTTTGGGGAGCAGCCTCTCCCATCTGTGGGGTTCCATATGGGGAGGGACTGGAAGGAAGGAGAGGAGAAAGGAAGAAGGGAAGGAGGGAGGAATAGGGAGGGAAGCATAGAAGAAAGAAGTGCAAGAGAGGTCCGAGGAAGGAAGGAATGGAAGGAGGGATGGACGGAAGGAAGGACGGAAGGAAGGGAAAGGAAGTAGGTGAGAATGAAAGGCAGAGTCATCCTGTCCCCTGCAGGTGTGCAGGTGTCCCAGTGCTGTCAAAAGCACCGTCTCTGTGGCCTTCTCCTGACTGTTGCGTGGAATGGTGTTCCCTCCTATCCTTCTCCCCCTCCCCTTGCGGCTGAGGCCTCCTGACCTCCAGGATCGGGCTGAGCCCAGGTGGGAGGCCAGGGATGACCCGGTTGGGGCTCCAGGGAGCAGAAGTCAGGGTCTCATCATGACCCTCGGGCTCAGCTCCAGGCATGAGGGCTTTATCTTCTTTCCTTCGTGCTTTGCTGTCTCTGGAGGGGGCTCTGCCTTGCTTTCTGCATTCTCTTTACTCCCTCCCCCACCCCTCCAGACGGAGGTCTTGGCCCCATTCCCCCAGCCTGTGGCTGTGGGCTTGCAGCTGACAAACCTCCTGGTCCTGGCTCTCCGTCCAGCAGAACAAGCCCTCCCTGTCTGTCACCAAACAGGCAGGACGGCCTGTTCCACCTGGCAGTCTGGACTATTGCCCAGCTTAGTCTCTGGAAGTGAGGACCCGCTCTGACAACCCACTGCCTGGGTTCAAATCTTGGCTGTGCCTCTTCCTAGCTGTGTGGCCTTGGGCAAGACCCTTTGCCTCTCTGAGCCTCTGTCTTCTCATCAGTAAATGGGCACAATGATAGGGGCTGCCTCTTGGATTGCTGTATGGATTACATGAGGTCATCATGGAAGGTGCTTGGCTTGGTGCCTGGCGTAATATCAAGATATGGTAGCTCGTGTTATCCTAGCTCTATCCTTTAGTGCCTGCCGTGGCCTAGGGGGGATGTCAGGTTCCAGAGACCTGTCCCCATGCTTCCTTCATTAACCCCTTTATGCCTAGTGTCACCTAATGTGACTATTTCAAAGCACATAGGATTGAACCTGGTAGTACAATATTGTACCACCCCTCCTTCTCCCAGCTACCATTTAGCGGAGCTCCTGAGGAGCTAGGCACTGTTCAAGCCATTTTAAAATATGACTCCAAATGCCTTGAAATTCTTCCACTCATGGAGTGGGGGCTATGTCCCCTCCCTTTATTGCTTCTAGGAATAAAATGTGGCAGAAATGACACTATGCGAACTTCCAAGGGTGGTTTAGAAATGGCCACGCCCCTTGTGCTTGAGTCTCAGGAGACACTCACTCTTGGAGCCCAGCCTTCGTGTTGTGAGGAAGCCCAGGGCCCACAGAGAGGCCACATGTGGGAATTCTGGCCTTTAGATGGTTCTAGCCTTCAGCCCTCAACGCTGCCCAGCTGAGGCCTCAGATATTGCTGAGCAGAAGGAAGCCACCCCTGGCAGACTCCCTCTGAATTCCTGACCCGGAAGAGTCTCTGAGCGTAAGAAAGTGGTTAACAGCCCTGTGTTTTGAGGTTGTTGTGCAGCAGCAAATCACCACAATCACCCTGTACTGACTCAGGTAAGCTTCGCCGTGACAATAGGGAGTGGTCGTTATTTATCATGTCTATTTCACAGATGGGGAAATTAAGACCCAAAATACTTTAGCAAGTTGCCCACGTTCACAAAGCTCATGAGAGCTGGGATTTGTGCCCGTGAGTTTCACTCAGGGCTGAGCACTGAAGAATCACCAGGGACCATGTCCTGCAGGGCCTGGTGGGCTAGATAGGTGATTGGATGTCATCTCAGGGACTTGGTAGACTGTGGGAGGACACTAAGATGGAATTTGTGAGGTCAGGAGAGGGTGCCAACAAGCTTGGTTGGGTGCAGTGTGGAGGGTGGATAGGAAGGGGCTGGAGGTGGCCCAAAAAGATGGACAATGTCACCCTGCCATTGTCCACCATCCTCTTTCTGTCCTGCTCCTCAAAGCTATGAGGGCAGCACCAGGAGGCCTGGTCTCAGGCCTCAGTGAGCTCTGCACCTGCCAGAGCTTGGCCCAGCCAGAGGCGCCAGCCCATTCCACTGTACTGACCTGGACTGTGCCCTCGGACAGGCAGAGCTGGGCAGTCAGGACCAGGAGCCTCATGGCCAGTATAGACAGGAAGTCGAAGGCCCAGGAGCATCCTCCACCCTGTACACCTCAAGGTGGCCACAGCTCCAAGATCAGCTGTGCCAACTTCATCTATCTGGTTTGGAGTTGGCTGTGAGCAGCATTGAGCCCACAAGAAGAGTGATTTGAGGGAGACAAACACTGATTTCTCTTTCTTATAACCAGTCTGGAGGCAGGCAGTCCCAGGTCGGTATAATGGCTCCTTGATCCTCAGGGACCCAGGCTCCTTCCGTCTTGTTCCATCCTAATACTTTATGGTCCAAAATGGCTGCTCTTCTCCAGCCATCATGTCCCCATTCCAGCCAGAGGCAAAGAATGCTCTGCTCTCTTTAAGGACTCTTCCCAGAAATTGCACTTGGTACTCTCCAGGGGGAGACCAGGCAGTCTGGAGGCTTGGGTGAGAATTCAGCTCTCAGCAGTGGGAACTGCAGGGTTGTTTTAAGAAGGGAAGTAAAATGATCTGATTGAAGTTTCAAAACACTCACTCACACTGGCTTCCCAGTGTCAGGCTGGCACTGCTAGTAGTTCTCCACATGCATTATCTCCGTCTCCCTCAGTATTCAAACTCCCAGATGTAGCTGGGCACATGGACACCCGGAACAGAGAGCACACTTCCCCTTGCAGTTAGGTGTGGCCATGTGTCTACATTCTGGCTAAGAGGGGAAGGAGCTTGCCCTCGGTCCTACACTCCATCAGAGGCAATGCTGGGAACGGACTCAGGTCTCCTGACTCCCTGCCCAGAGCTCTTGGACACTTGGCTCATGCACGCAGCAAATATTCATTGAGCACCTCCTGTGTACCAGGCACAGTGTTCCCCTGGGAACACAGCAGTAAACACAACAGACACAAATCCCTTCCTCTGTGGATGTCCTAGAGCACCGGCGGGCGGGGAGAGGGAGATACACATGAACCAAGTAAGTCAGTTGCAGCGACTGTCTTTCCTCTTTATTTCTTGCAACAAATATTTATTGGGAATTTTATTGCTGAAAGACAGACACAGTTCTGACTCTCCTGCGGGGAGACTCTAGTGGTGCAGACGGGCACTAAATGAGGAAACACAGACGTAAACAAGAGAAGTTCCGATTGTGATCCTAGCTGCTAAGAAAACGAGGTTGAAGAGGCAGGGAGTCATGGGAGGAGGCAGTGGTAGCTGCCTTTGGATGGGGTGGTCAGGGAAGGCCTCTCCAGGAAGTGACCCTTCAGCTGAGACCCAAAGGGTGTGAAGGGGCCAGGCAGGGTATTCAAGGTGCAGGGAACAGCCAGTGCAAAGATGCAGAGGTGGCACTGAGCTCGGGGTGTGGGAAGAGTTGAAAGAAGGCCAAGGTGGCTGGGGCAGGGCGAGGGGGACAGTTCAGAAGGGAAGGTGGGCTGGAGGGAGGGGCTGGAGAAAGTGCAGGGTGCCGTGGAGAGGCACTGCATAGGGAGAAGGGGTGAGTAGCTCCCAACAGGGGGGCTTGTCCTCTCTGTGTCTGAGGGTTTCCCAGCCAGACCCCCAAGGGGTGGGGGCTGAGCACCTGCTGGCCTGGCACTGCCTGCCTCTGCCGTGATAAAGCTCCCTGCCCCCCTTCACCAGGGCCTCCCCTCAGTGGCGCCTCCACCTGCCCAGCCGGGCAGGGCATTGTGTGTCGGCTCTGGAGGGCACACCTGGTGCTCTCGCCAGCCTGCTGGCTGTGCTGATTTAGGGGCTCATCCTGCCTGGCTCAGGGGCCTGCTCCCTGAAGTCTACCAGCTGGGACTACACTGGCTGGGGAGGAGGAAGGAGGCTTGAGTAGTGGCCCAAAGAAGGTACCCCTCACCCTCAAAGGCCCATTGGACCACTTTTGAAACCCCAGGCCTCCCTTCTCCAGCCACCCTTCCCCTTCTGGGGACTGGGCAGAAAGCAAGTTTCAAGCAGTAGTTTAGCTGCTGTGCTTAGAAATTTTCTCTCCCTCCTTGGGCCTCAATTTCCTCATCATTACAATGGAAGGGTTGACCTCGATAAACCCATGGTGTAGACTCTAGAGCCAGACTGCCTGGGTTTGAATCTTTACCACGTAGTGGCTGTTTGACCTTAGCGAAGTTACTTGACCTTTCATTCTCAGTTGACCCATCTATAAAATGGGGATATAATAATAGCACCTATTTCAAGGGCTATGTGAGCATTCAGTGAATTATGTATGTCTGGTGCTTAGAACAGTGGCTGCCCCATGGGAAGTGCTATATATTTAACTCTGGTTGTTGTTATAATATTATTCAAGTCTTTAGAGAATGTTGCCCTGGAAAGACTCAGTGGAGAAATCTGAGTCCGTTTGTTTGCAAACTTTCTGGTCTTTGTTTTTAACAGAGGAGCTCTGCATTGCTCAAGAGAAATTTTACTCAGAGCCCCAGCTGTTAGCAGGGGATGGAAGGGGGGCTCCTGCCCCACCTGCTCCCCCGTCTCTATGTCTGCAGCCCCCAAGGGGACTACTGGAGCACAATTTGAAAACCCTTGCTCAGTTTGTCCCCTTCAGCTCACAGTCAGGGAACTGGGACTCAGAGAGGGGCAGGGACCTGCCCAGGGCAAGTGGCCCAGCTAAGCCTAGAACCCAGATCTTCTGGTTCTCTCAATGCAAGACAAGGTCAGGGGCTGGGGAAAAAGCTAGGACCAAAATCCTCTCTTAGGGGACTGGGTGCATTGTGGCGGCAAGTCATTAGTATGCAAATGACATGTAAATGAATGCAAAACAGCATGTTTTATGCTAATTTGCAGAGTTGAGAGCGACGACATTTTTGGTAATAGGGCAGCAGTCCTGGTCCCTGGGCATTGCCGAACACGCCACGCGTCCCTTTTTTTTTTCCCTTTCTTCCTTTCTTCTTTCATTATTACAATCGGGCCCATAAATCTTGGTTAGGCCATGACCCCTGCCCCTTCTTGCCTGAAAGCCTACCTTCTGTCACCCTCAAGGGCTCTCTTGCCAGTCCTGTGGTCATGCCTGGGTCCAGAGACAGGCCTGGGCAGTGGCTCAGGGAACCAGGATTCAGGAGCCACCAGTCAGAGCCAGGGGGTGAGCCTGGCCGGTCTGGCCTGGAAACCACTTCTGCAGGAGGGGGCCTTGGCACTTCCTCTGAGCTCCCACAAACACGGTGCATGCACTGCCATTGTCTGTTTGGGACTGGCTGGCCTCGCTGGGTGAGCCACACAGGGAGGTCAGGCCTGCTCTTTTTCTTGTCAGGGTGACATGGGTTTGAGATATCTTTGGTGTTTGAGGACTGAATGCATATATGGCGAGCTGGCCGAGAGTACCTGGTGGTAAGCCTGTGGCCTGTGGCCTCTGAAACCATGCAGACTGAACTCAAATCCTGACACTACTACTCTCAGAGAAAATAGCAGTATATAATCATAGCTCACATTAAGTGAGCACTTACCATGTTCCAGGTGCTCTGCTTCAGGCTTGCTGTTTACACCCTCACTGATAATAGCATTCTGTAAGGTGAGTAGCCTTACCATCACTCCCATTTTATGGAGGAGAGGTTAAACAACTTGCCCAAGGTCACATTCCCCAGGGGAATGGCCAAAGGGGTGTTTATATTTACTGAGGATGGGGTTCCTCACCAAGCAGTGGCTTTAAGCCAGTCAGCAAAGCTGCCGTTGCAGGGTCCCAGCGCCTCTGCCTGTGCTATCGGCCTATCTTTTGACAAAATTAAACTTTACCTGAGCCCTGTGCTCCTGGAAAACAGCGATTGTTAAGAAATTCCCCTATCTTTTGTTTTCTGAAATCCCCCTGCCCTTTTCTGTTCAGGGAAATGGCTTACCAAAATAAGCCACCCTACCCCACGTGACTCAGATAGGATACACTGTCCACTCTTCCTCCTGACTCCCATTTGCGAGGGACCGGGGTAGGGGGGATGATTCCCCTGTTTGCTTGCGATCTTTTCCCTGAACCTCCTGACAAGGCCAGACAAAGACCCTCCCACTTCCCATTCTTTGTCTCATGGTTGATTAGCTGAGATTAGAACCTTGTGTCCCCTCTGAAACCAGCTAGACACAGAGATAAACATTTCCGCTTCAGCTGACTGATGGAGACATCCCATGACTGCAAGACAATCCTCCACCTGTAACCTGTCTGCTCCGCCCTGTAAAAGCCTAAGGCAAACCCACCCTGCCCAGACGCTCTGATCTTGGGATCCGGGGTGCTCTTCCTATTCCAGTAGCTTGAATAATATCATCTCCCCAGTTGTCCCGTGTATTTTATCTTTGACACTTTCCACCGTGCTGTTTTCCACCTAAGGCGCTGGGCCGGATAAGAGCCCTGTGACCTTGGAGCAGCTCCCCAGTATCTGTGCGCCTTGGTTCCTGCTCTGCAAAGCGGATGCTCGCAAGCGCTACCTCCTCAGGTTGTGAGATAAAAGGAGACCACGCCAGGGAAGCGCTTGGCCGCTTGGCGCAGTGCCCGGCACGGAGTGAGCGCTCCAGAAATGTCAACCGTCGTCAGTCCGGGAGAGGAGAGTGGCGCTCAGAGAGGGGACAGGATCCGCCTGAGACTCACAGAGGGCGAAAGCGGGGGTAGGACGCGCGTTTGGAGACCTCTGCCCTCAGCACTGGGGGTGCCCCGTGTCCTCCCATCCCACCTCCGGATCACAAGCCTGGGTGGGGGGGGGGCACACTCCTCGCTCCTCAGCTCCCCGCCGCCCGCCTTTGATTGCGGTGAGCAGCGAGTCGCGGAGCAAATTAACTTTTTGCACACTTCATTATGCGCCGTCCCGCGTCCCCCGGGGCCGCGGCCCCCGCCCCCGCCCCGCGCCGACAACTTGATTGGGCAATTAATCTTCGCACCCCCCACCCCCACGCCCGGCCCCGGCCTTTGTGCGCCCGAGCGCGGGCCGTGGGCGCCCGCCCGGCCGCCCGGTCTGCTCGCGCAGATAAGGCGCCCCGCGGCCCCGGCCCCGCCTTTGTCAGGGCGCCGCGAGGCCGGGCCGCTGCCGTCTCGCACCCCGTCAGCGCGCCCCCGCCCCCTTGGCTCGGTCCATCTGTTTGAGCTTCACAATCCTCCCGCGGCCGGGGGCTGGGGGAGGGGTCTCGCTCTTGGGCAGGGAGCCAGCACCCCCCTCCACCTGGCCACCCCATGTGTGAGAAGTGACCCCCCCAGCCCCAGACACGCGCGCGCGCACACACACATATGCGGGGCTGCCCAATTAAGCAGTACGGTATTAATTAAGAAGGGGGGGTGCGAAGCCCAGCAGCAGTTTGACGAATTGCGCGGGGGGGGGGGTTTCCCAGCAGTGTCCAGAAAAGAGGGAGACCTTGCCACCCATTCTGTACCCCAGGTGTGTAACGCCTGGTTATTGGCTTGGGGTGGTCTACAGGCTCCACTGGCTGGGGGTTAGGGGGAGGAGGAGGGAGCGTCCCTGGGAATTCGCTCATGGCTGATAAATAGTGCCTCTTTGTGCATTTTTCTGGGGTTTTGCCAGCAGTTGACCCAGCCTGAAAGAGGCAGCCTGTGATTCAGGTGATGTTGCAAACCGAGGGCCTAAGGGAAGGGTAAATCCGGGACTGTTTTAGAGGCCAATTGCGCGGAGGTTCAGAAAGTCCTCCCTGCCCACCCTGTGGGGTGCATCAGGTAACCTCTCTGTGCCCAGGGGTGGAGGAGGTGAGGGGCGGAGGCCACTTCGGCACAGTGTGGGCAACAGTGAGAGCCTGCTCACAAGTGTAGGTTCTTGGTGTTTTCTGTGATTTTCCCTGGACGCGCACAGGGAAAACCAAAACCTGATGTTGCTGGAAAGAGGCCCTTGAGTTCCATCTCACACTGGGGCTGGTGGGGTACGGCAGTCTCTGGCTCAAGCCCCGTGGTCTGTGCAGAACTGGCGTCTGGGGGCGGGGGGGGGGGCGGTGTCTGTGGTCCTAAGTGTCTCCACCAGCGCCTCACCGGTGTGAGTTTTTGAGTAGAGAATTCACAGCCTCCACTAGTTTCCACGAGAGGGGTGTGACCCGGTGTGCGAAGGATCCCTGTGTACCGGCCTGGGAAAGAGAGCAGAATCGATTGAATACTTACTGTGCGCCGAGTCCACAGCTGCCCACTAGGTGCTAGGGACAGCCCTGAGCAAAGCGGAAGCTGTTGCTTCCTTCACAGACGCACAGTCAAGTTTGGGAGGCGGAGGAGAAATAAACACGTAAAACATCAGTTAGGTTAGCGGGTGGTAAGAGCTATCGATAAAAACAAAGCAGGATAACCGATTAGGTGAGTGGGTCCTAATTCATTGCCAGGGCAGTGAAGACCACAGTCCCGGGCCTAGAGACCCAGGGCCACCTGACCCTATGTAGCCTGGTTTCCCCACCCCCTAGGACCCAGGCTTCAGCCAGTTCTGCAGCCATGGGCAGGGTCCCTAGGATGATGGACAGTCCTCTGGCTGCTGCAGCCTCTCCCCCTTCGCCCTGAGGTGGTGGTGGTGGCAGTGGTTCTCTCTAATAATGACAGACTCCAGTCTTGCATGACCGCAATGCCTCATGAGCCCACAGTCCAGAAGGGGCCCAGTGAGCAGGAGCTGAATTAAAATGGAGAAATACAGCTTCCTCCCCCCCTTCCCCTCCCTCCCTCCTTACTCCTCTCCTTCCTGCAGCTCCTCAAGCTTTGCAGTCCTTTGCCTCGCTGCTCTGGGGTGGCTGCATGGGCACCTCCTTATGGGTAGCAAGGTTAGGGGACACTCCGAACCAGAAGGTGGAACTAAAAAAAGTGTTGCTTGGCTCTGAATCTCCCCTCTACCCCATGCACAGAGTTCCGTCATGGACTCTGGTCCTGGTCCCTGGTTCTGATGTTCTGCCTCTAAACATCTTACCATTCTAATATTGTAGTCTTTTGACTTTCTAGAATTTTGATACCCTATGCATCTTACACAAACATTCTGGAGTTCTGTAATTTCTGCCCTTATGTTCTAGAATTCTGAGGCTCCACTATTGATTTTGTTGGGGTCTACCCATTCAAATAACAATAGAGAAAGACTGTATACACAGTCACGCAGCACTAGTCATAATAATAGCAACTAATATTCTTTCAATCTTGTTTTTATTCAACAAGTACTTTTTGAGAATCTTCTAAGTACCCGACTTTGTTCCAGATATTATACAACTAAATAAAAATTAATTAGTCAGTAAATATTATGTTAGAAGGTGATGTGTGCAGAAGAGAGGTATAGGGAGTGAGGGGGTGCAATTGAAGTTGATGGTCAAGGCAGGTGACTCACTAAGAAGGTGACACCTTATTTTCTTTCTACTTGTTCTCTCAATTATTGAGATTTGAAATCTCAATCAGTAATTGTGGATTTATTCCTCCTTGCAGGTCTTTCAGTTTTTGCTTCATGTATTTGAAATCTCTGCTGTTAGGGGCATAAATATTTGGAGTTATTATATGCTCTTGATTAGTTGACTTCCTTATCATTATGAAATGACCTTATCTATCTCTGGTAATATTCTTTGCTCTGAAATCAACTTTGTCTGATATTGAACTGGCTACTCAAGTTTTATTTTGATTAGTGTTAGTTTTCATCCTTTTACTTTTAACTTGTGTCTTTATATTTAAGGTGTGCTTTTTTGAAGGTGGCAAATAGGTTCTTGCTTTTTTTTTTTTTTTTGAAAGCCAATCTGACAATCTCTATTTTTTAATTGGGGGTGTTTAGACCATTTACATTTAATGTGATCATTAATGTGGTTAGATTTAAGTCTGTCATCTTGCTGTTTGTTTTCTATTTGCCCCATCTGTACTTTCTTTCCTTTTTCATCTTTTTCTGCCTTCTTTTGTATTAACTATTTTAAAAATTATTCCATTTTACCGTTTGTTGATTTATTAGATATAATTCTTTGCTTTGTTATTTTAGTGGTTGCATTAGGATTTACGGTATATCTCTAACTTATCACAGTCTATCTTTAAGTGATATTATACCACTTTATGTATTGTATAAAGAACTTTGTAGTAGTATACTTTCATTTCTCTCCTCTTGGCCTTTATGCTATTGTTGTCATACACTTTACTTATGTATATGTTACAAACTGTATAAAATATTATTTTGTTTAAATGGTAAGTTATCTTTTAAATGATGAGAAAAAAATATTATGTATTTACTCATGTAGTTAACATTTCTGGTGATCTTCATTCCCTTATGTAGATCCAGATTTCTATCTGGTATCATTTTCCTTCTGTCTGAAGTATTTCTTTTATTATTTCTTGTAGTGCCGGTCTGTTGGTAACACATTTGTTCAGCTTTTGTATATCTGAAAACATTTTTATTTCACCTTCTTTTTTGACAGATATTTTAACACATTGACTGCCACCCTAGAAAAAAAAATTTTTTCCTTGGGGCCATGGATTTTTATTATGAAAATAGAACAAAAACTTCAAAAGCAAAATGATCCTTTCTAATTTAATGAAAAAATTATTTTTATTGTTATCTGTGTTTTTTTGATAAAAAATATAAAAACTTGAAAAAATTAGTAATGTAAAAAGTAATGTGAAAACTTGAAAAAATGGTTCATAAGGGTAAAGTGTTTTTCTTGACTTGTTAGGCTTAAGTATAATTTAAAGGTAAACATAAATGGAAAAATGAAATGTATTGAATTCTATTCATTTAATCCATGTTTTTAGAATTAAATTGTCAATATTAATTGTAACCACAAGAACGTCAACAAGTAAGATTTTCATGAACCAACTGTAAGATTTTGTCCAGGGGGCCACCCATCACATAACATGTATGTTACAACAGGGCAGTGTGAGTTGCCTGTGTACCACTTGGCTCTCAAGGTAAAGAGACATGTGACTTATATATGCTTCACGAGGCCCCAAGCTCAAAACTAGCGTGAGTTAAATACAACTCACATGGCAGTTAATGTGTTAACTGGGCATAGAATTCTAGGTTGGCAGGTTTTTTCTTTCAGTGTCTTAAAAGATGTTACTCACCTCTTTTCTTCTTTACGTTGTATCCAGCAAGAAATCTACCATCATCCTTGTCTTTGTTTCTCTATACTTTTCAAGCCCTTTTCCCTCTGTTTTAAATATTTTTTCTTAGATAGCAGAAAAGTGAGAAAAAAACGAAAAAAATAAATATTTTTCTTTTTTACTGGTTATGAGCAATTTGATCATGATGGGTAATTTTCTCCCTGTTTCTTGGGCTTGAGGTTTGTTAAACTTCTTTAATCTGTGAATTTATAATTTGCATCAGATATGGAATATTCTCAACCATTATTTTTCAAATATTTCCTCTCTTTTGGGGACTTCAATTACATGCTTACTAGCCTTCTTGAAGTTGTTCCACAACTCCTGAAGCTCTTTTTTTTTTATTCTTTTTTTCCCTCTGTGTGCTAAATTTTGGATAGTTTCTATTTACTATGCCTACAAATTCAGTAAATTTTTTTCTTCTGCCATGTCAGCATATTTTTCATTTCAGACATTGTAGTTTTCATCTCTAGAAGTTTAGTTTGGTTCTTTTTATATCTTGCATGTCTCTCCTCAACTTTCAAATATGCAGACGTATGGAATACAGTTTTAATAGTTGTTTTAATGTTCTTGTCTGCTACGTCTGTGTCAGTTCTGGGTCAGTTTCTATTGATTTATTATTCTCCTCATTATGGGCCACGTTTTCTTGCTTCTTTGCATGGCTGGTAAACTTTGAATGCCAGACATTGTGAATTTTACCCTCGTTGGGTGCTGTATACTTTTATATTTCTATAAATCTTCTTGAATTTTGTTCTAAGATGCAATGAACTTACTTGGAAACAATTTTACCTTTTCTAGTTTTGCTTTTTTGATTTGTTGGGTGGGTCCAGAGCTGTGCTCTGTTGAGGACTAATTATTTCCCACGACTGAGAAAAGACCTTCCTGAGCACTCTTACATGGCTCAGGAATTGTAAGTTTTTTTTTTCTGTTTGGCACTATTTCTGGTCCTGTGTTAGTGCTGCGCACTGTTCTCTAATCTTTTCAGATGATTTTTCCCAGCCCAAAATAGATTCAGCACACAAATGCACCAGCCAGTGCTCAGCCTAATACTCAAGGGGTTCTTTCTTCAGATGTCAGGAATTGTCTCTCTGTGTGACTCTCCCTCCTAATACCCGGTCTTTTCAACTCTGCCCCCATTGTGCTTCCTGGACTCTCAGCTCTATTTCCTTAACTCGGGAAGTCTGCTGGGCTCTGCCTGGGTTCCCCCCGCTTGCACTAGGATCTGAAAACTCTCTCCAGGCAGTAAACCGGGGCAACTGTAGGGCTCATCTTGTTTGTTTCCCATCTTGCAGGGATCACGACCCTTCATTGCCTTTGCCCAGTGTCTTGAAAACTATTGTTTCTTATTACTTTGCTGTTTTGGGGGGTGGTTGTTTCAAGCAGGAGGATAAATCCAGCCTCTGTTACCCCATCTTGGGTGGAAGGAGATGTGAGAAGATGACATTTGAACACAAACTCGAAGGAGGCGATGGTGTGAACTATGAAGTTACGGGGGTGTAGAGGGGACGAGGATTCTGGGCAGTGGGAACCGCAAGTGCCATGGCCTTGTGTCTTGTGTGTGCCTGAGACTGTGCCCAACGCGTCTGAGGAAAGAAGGAAGCCGGTGCGGCTGGAGCAGAGGGTTCTCTGGGGAAAGTGGGGAGAGAGAGGGTGAGGTGCCAGCTTGGGCAGGACCTTGCAGGCCATGGTAAGGACTTTGGCTTTTACACCAAATGAAATGGAAGCCATGGGAGGGTTTTGGCCAGAGGAAGGACAGCTTTTGACTTACATTTTACAGGATCTAGGAATTGACTGAAGTCACTGAAAGAAAGGGGCAAGAGAGAAAGCAGGAGACCTGCTGGGAACCGGAGCACTAAACCGGCAAGAGATGATGGTGACTCAGCCACATAAGAAGACACACTCTTAAGGGGGTTATTAAATAGGAACAAGGGGGTGAGGGAGGCTTCTGGGGCACTGTCAGTGTTCTGTGTCTTCATCGGAGGGAGGTTACATTATGTGCCCTCTGTGTGAGGATTCGCTGAGCTGGATGTACACGTCTGAATATAGTACTATATACATATACTATATGAATATAATACTTCAAACAAAATAAAATAGAGAGATGAGGGTGGCTTGGACCAGGCTTATCAGTGGAGGTGGGAAGAAATGGGTGGATTCTGGATCTCTTTCGTATGTGGATCCAACAAGGTTTGCAAGCAGATCTAATGTTAGGTGTGAGAGAAACAGAACAGTCTAGGAAAATGTCAAGGTTTTTGGCTGAGCTACAGCAAAGACTGAGTGCCTTCTGTGTACCAGGCCTTGGATTCTGGAGGTCGTGGTAGCCACCTTTGTCTCCATGAGGTTAGAGCCTGCCTGAGGGTGAAACCAACAGTGAAGCTATCAAGGCCCAGGTGGAGGGAGAAACGGCATCCTCACGATGATAACATGTCAGCACCTACAGCCATGTCTACAGCTAGTACCTGGGCTTCTCAGTTATATAAATCAATAATTTCTTTTTTCTTTTCTTTCTTTCGCTTGTAACTGAAGAGTCCAGATTGATAGAACTTCTTCACATGCCTTCCTCTGTCTGCACCGTCCTGTGGCCCCTCTACAGCGGCCACGTCCTCTTCTTTCCATTTCTAACACCTGTTCTGCACTTTCCTCCTCTGGGCCTTTGCTCCTGTGGGTCCCCTTTCCAGAACATCTTTCCTCCCCTTGCTTCCTGCCCTCATGCCAAAACTGTCCTGTTCAAAGCTATCCTGACTCCACCAGTTGAAAGTTGGAGCTGGCAGAGCCCTTAGACACCAACTACTCCATTTTACAGATGGTAATACTGAGGTCACTGTGTGAGACAGGGGCAGACTTGTCAAAATCCCAGTGTCCTGACTCCCTCAGGGGCCTTCCATGAGCCTCCCTGGTTAACCTCTTCTCTCCTGCCCCCTTGTGGCTGAGGCCGAACATCACTCTTCACAAGTTACATTCTCTCTCACACCTCAGGCCTTTGCACAGGCTGTTTCCTCAGTCTGGGATGCCCTGTTCCGCTCTGTCCTTCTAGAAAGGGTCCCACTTGAACTTGGAGATTCAACTCAGAGATCAGACTTCCAGAAGCCTTCCCTTATTTACAGGGTGGGTCAGTGTCCTGCCGGGTACGCACACAGCTGCCGCTGGTACCTCCACGAACCCACGAATCGCTCTATATTTCCGGTGTCTGTTTCCTGTTTGCCTCGCTTTTTGGGCAGGGGACCTGCAGAAGCCCTCCTGGCGGATGAAGGCCCCAGTCAGTGCTTGTTAATGCACGAACCTGGAGTGAGAAAGAGGGCTGTGGGGGAGGGGAGCCAGTGCTGGATTTGGGGGCAGGAGACCCTCGTCCCAGTCTGCTCCTCCCACTCTCTAGTGTGTGGCCTTAGGCAAATCTTGTCCTCTCTTTGGGTCTGAGGTTTTTCAGCAGTTAAAAGGGCAGGACAGGCCGGGCACGGTGCCTCCTGCCTGTAATCCTAGTACTCTGGGAGGCCGAGACGGGAGGATTGCTTGAGGTCGGGAGTTTGAGACCAGCCTGAGCAAGAGCGAGATCCTGTCTCTATTAAAAATAGAAAAAATTAGCCAGGCATGGTGGCAGGCACCTGTAGTCCCAGCTACTCAGGAGGCGGGAGGCTGAGGTAGGAGGATTGCTTGAACCCAGGAGTTTGAGTTTGCTGTGAGTTAGGCTGACCTGACACTACAGCACTGTAGCCCAGGCGACAGAGCGAGACTCTGTTTCAAAAAAAAAAAAAAGAAAAAAAAAAGGGCAGGACACCATAGTGGTTAATATCTCAGGCAGCCTAGATTTGAATTCTGACTGTGCGTGACCTTGGGCAGGTTACTCAACCTCTCTGTGCCTCGGTTTCTCATTTGCAGAATGGGGATAACAAACATAACTGCTTCATAGGGTATTTGTGAGCATTAAATGAGTTAATATTTATCAAGCTTTTAGAACCACGCTTGGCACATTATATATAAACATCCCAAAGTGATAACCGTTAAACAAAGGAAACCCTTGCCTTCCTGAGAGCAGATGAGAGCTTGACAAACTATGAAGTGCTGTACTAGTGAACTGGGGTTACTCTCATTAGGTGAGCTGCCTGGGAAAGGCTGGTTCTGACACTGACTAGTGTGTGTCCTTGGAGAAATCATGTCACCTCTCTGGGCCTCAGCTTCCCCATCTGTCAAATGGAGGAGTTGGTTTAGGGCAGTTGAGGTTAAGGTCCTTGGTCTCTTTGAGGGTCCGTGTCCATGCAGGCAGAGTGGGGCTGAGAGCTGCATGTCTGTCACGTGCTGCTCTTGAGGATTAACCAGGACCCTGTCTGGGGAGCACTTGCCAGCCATGCCTGCCACATGGTGAGTGCTCAATAAACGTGTCTGTCATTTTGTCACCGTTACTTTGGCCCTGACATTCTGGGGTTCCCTGAGGCAGGGCTGGATGTGTCCGGGCTCCATGCAGAGCTTTGCCTGCACGGATGCAGTCTCAGATCAGTGCAGCCCGACGGCCCAGACAGAATTGCCCCGTCTCTAATAAATGCAGAAAGTAAAGCCCTGAGGGATTAAGTCATCCACCCAGTGGTGAAGTCAAGATTTAACCCTTCTTGTGCCTTAGCGCTCACTACTCTTAGCTTCCCTGGGAAGTGAGGACATTTGTTGGCCCCGTTCACAGCTGAGGGCTCTGAGGTGTGGAGGGGCCAGCGACCTGCCTGACCTTGCAGATGAGGTAGGTGGAGGCTCTGGGACTCGAATGCTGCTCTGACCCTGCTCTTCTAATTTCACAATGCTGACGGGAGAGCAGAAT
Source organism: Lepilemur ruficaudatus (assembly GCA_963574885.1). Taxonomy (NCBI): domain Eukaryota; kingdom Metazoa; phylum Chordata; class Mammalia; order Primates; family Lepilemuridae; genus Lepilemur; species Lepilemur ruficaudatus. Next base: position 23,127 of record CAUYRT010000144.1, read on the forward strand.
CTTGGGGCTGGACCGGGCCTCCCTGACATTTGACAGGTGGGAGCATTGAGGCCCAGGGAGGTAATCAGACATGTCTCAGTGACTCTCTGGGCCCTGGAGGGGCTCCCTGTTGTGCATGGGGTACAACCCACCCCTCATTCGTGCACTCCGCACACCGCAATGGGCACCTCCTGTGACTCAGTCCCCCAATCCAGGGCCCTTGTGGAGCAGTGGGGAGGCAGACACAGGCACAGGTGGTCTGTGCAGCTAAGGGGAACACACCGGGGATTGGAGGGGGCAATTGACACATGTGGGGGTGCATGCAGGGAAGCTTCCTGGAGGAGGTAGCCTGAGAGAGGAAGAGGTGAGAAGGGCATTGAAGGATGAGAGAAGAATAGAAACAAAGGTTCCTTTACCTCCCTCCTTCTCCCTCCTCGGTGTTTACGTCTCCTTTTCTCTTTTTTCTTTTTGTCTTCCTTCTCCTCTCTTCTTCCTCTCTTTTCTCTCCCCTTCCTCCCTTTCCTTCCGACTTGCTTTAGTCTTTTTTCCTCTCCCCCATCCTCTCCCTCCTCTTTTTCTTCGTAATGACTCAGAGCCCAGACTCCTGTGTCAGCCTGCCTGGGTTCCTGTCCCAGCATTGCCACGTGCTGGCTGTGTGACCTTGGGCATGTCACTTCATTCCTCTCTGCTTTGCTTTCCTGAGCTGTGCAATGGGACAGTGGTGAGGAGTAACTTGGGCCAGTGCCTGGCCCCGAGGGTGCTGGGTGAGCTGTTCTTCTTTGCTTCCCTGTCTGCACGGTCTCTTTTCCTCCCTGGGCCTGTCTCCAGCCCCTGCCCTGCCGCTGTACCCTCTCACCCACAGACAACGTGGGGAGCCCAGGCCTGGCGCCAGGCTGCCCCAGGAACAGTTGCAGAGCCAGGTGGCTGGAGCTGTTCCCTCGGGCCCTGCCCGCAAGGAGTGCGAAGCCTGCCCCTGTGCACTGGTGACAGCCTCTCCTGGCACCTTGCTTGGCAGAGTTGTACATCTGGCCTGGTTACCGCAGTAGGCCTTGGAAGGCAGGGTGCTCTGGGGCTCCCTTGTCATTCATCCACCTGCATGACCCTGCATTAAGGGTGTTCCTAGCCCCCAGCCAGACTGCCAGCCCCACAGGGACCCTCAGCATCCAGAACAGAGCTCACCACGCAGCAGGAGCCTACTGAAGGCTGGGCATGAACAGTGACACCAGCCGGTGCCTCTGAGTCCTTGCTGTGTGCCAGGCACGGTTCTAAATGCAGATTCTTTTTATCTTCACAGCAACTCTGTGGGATTGACTGTTAGCACCCCCATTTTAGAGATGAGCAAACCAAGCCACAGAAAAGTGTAGTACATTGATTGCCCTGGGGTTGGATGAATGGCTTTGCACACATTACTCCACCTCCTCCCTGAGCGTCCTGTTGCTGGACTGCAAATCACAAGGTGCACTGCCGATTGGGCCACGTTTTCAAGCATGATCGCACCACGTCTTCACACAGTCCTGGGAGTCATCTCTTACCAAGCCCATCTTACAGCGTAAGACCCTGAGGCTTAGGGAGGGAAGGGCCATACACCGGAACAAGCACAAACTGGAAAAATGTAAAACCAATCCTCATCTTGCCTGCTTATTGTGGAGTTTGAGTTAAATAAGGAGTAACAATGTGAATGGGCCCGTAGACAGTAGATGCTTAATAAACTCTTGCGTGAGGTCTAACAGTAGGTTAGTGGCAAAAGCGGAATTTATACCTAGATCTGTCTCATCCCAGAGCCCACCCCTAAGCCTCTTCCTCCATGTGAAGCCTTCAGAACAGTCCCTGGCGCAGAGTGAGGCTTCAAAAAAGGTTAACTGGGCCAACGTATTATTTTCAGGAAGCTGAAAACATGAATCTCATATGACTGTATAGTGAGCACATGTCAAAGTTTTATTTAATTCAATGAGGGAAGCCAGCAGGATGGCAAAGCTGGCTCAAAGGAGGATAAGATGGGAAAATTACCTCCAAACCTGGTTAATGTCTTACAGGGCAACAAAACCATAAGCTTTAGCGTTACTTTTCCTACAGGTCAGAAATCATTTGCAACTTGCGCATCTCTTACAAGTTACCGTGTCACTTCTCCGAGAGTCAGGTGACCCAGGCAGGCTCGCGGAACTGGTGCCTTAGTGTGATATCGAAAGGGCGCACAGACACACTTTTGTATTATTTCCAAGGCTTGGATATTTTTTCTTTGTCATCGTTGTTACTATTATTATACTTCTCTCTGATGACAGGCAGCTCACAGACCTCACAGGCACCCCCAACACGCAGAGCCCAGGGACACCCAGCCCCCACCCCACCCTCATTCACACAGGGACACAGGGCAGAGCCTTTACCCACAGATGTGCACCCTAGCGGGCAGGCACACAGGCCAGACAGCAGGTCACGCCCAGGCTGAGCGGCTGGGGGTGGGAGCTGGTGCTATGGTAGGCGGCAGAGAGGACCCTCAGCGGCCTTGTGTCCTCGACCACCCTGCAGTGAAAAGATCTCTGCCACGTTACTCGTAATGTAATGTAAAAGAAAGCGAGCCACAGCTGATAGCCTCTGACTCTATGCAGGGTCATACGTCTGCACATGCACACACATTGATGAGTGTGCACGCGGACAACCCCCCCCAGACCTCCCCCCAAAGCGACAGTCGTGGGAACGATGAAGGGGAAACAATCTTGTAAAGTACACCCCACTGCAGTTTAAATTGGTTACGTCCAGCTTGTTTTCCTGTGTTATTTGTAGCCTCTTTAAATATATGTATATATATATGATAGACCATTTCTGTAAGGCTGTCTCAGGGCTGGGGGAACTAGGCAGGGAAGGCGCGGGCTTCTCCACCGGCTCCCTTCCGTACCCGTTGGCTTCTCACCACTGCTATTCTTCTATCGGGCCGGAGCACACCTCCACCGCGCCGTCTCCGGGGACCCGCGGGCGTGCGGGCCGGGATCCCAGATGCGCGCGCCCCTCCGGCCGGGGGGCGGATGGGGGACGGGGTGCGGCTCGGGAGGAAGCCCTCGCCCACCCTCCCCGGCTGGGCCGGGTCCGCAGCTGACGGTGGAGGTGGGGGTGGGGAGCAGATGGACCGGGCGCCGGACGGCTTGGGGTCCCCCGGTCCCGTCCAGGTGGCTAGGGCCGACTCCGGGCCAGCTGCGGGGGCCGGGGAGGGGCGGGCAGCCCTCCGGGTGGGGAGGGGACCCCGTTTTCCATGACAATGCCGAGGCGGCGCGTACAAAGGCGCCGCAATCAGCGTTTTATTGGTTCGAGTTAATTATCTGAGGCAGGGAGGGGGCGGGCGGGGCCGGGCGATTCCCTCGTGAGGCTGGGGAGGAGGTCGCCGAGCCTCGCGGGGGAGGGGACGGTGGGAAAGCGGCTTTTCCCGTCTCCTCCCCCGCCCTGGGCTCTGTGGCAAAGCGCCATCGCCCCCTAGTGGGGACCTCATTCATTCGTTCACTCCCTCATGCATTCGTTCACTCCCTCAACAATGTACGGGGCGGCTGTACAAAGCTCGCGTGAGCTGGGGTCCGGCGCTGAGACAGGGCAAGTGGGCCGCATTTCTAAATGCCCCGTCCGGAGCTGGGCCCCTTTGGATTCGCATCCTCACCAGGGAAGGGCGCTCAGCCGCGTGCAGCAAACGGTGGCGTTGGGTTAAATAAACAGACGATGATAATGCAGCCAGGCAAATGCTAGGGAGGGGCAGCACAGGGGACCAGGGACCAGGGGACCCTTCAGGAGAGCAGGGAGTCCCGGAGGGCTCACTGGAGGAAGCGCAGTCTAAGAGCAGGTGAAGGGGTGGGGGCAAGGCAGAGGAGGGCATGGCAGGTGCAGAGGGGGTGCATGAGAGCAAGTGAGGTGCACCCTGGGAAAGCAACTTGGGCGAGACGGCAGTACTTACTGTGCATGGGGGTGGAGGTGAGCAACGGTGTAGAGAAGTGGGCCAGGTCAGAGGCACGGGGCCACCTGAAAGCGTGGGCTGTGGGTGGGGTGGGGACTCCTGTCAAATCATTTTTTCATCCTTTCCGGTTGATCATTCTCTGCTTTAGATTTGGAGAGAATTCGGCTGCCCCACTCCCGCCTAAATCACTCCCATATGTGTTCAGGCCTTGTTATTCTCCCCCATTGACTTCTGCCCAGTTGTCTCACGGGTCTCCCCGTCTCCTGTGTCTTGCCTTTCAATCTGTCTGCACCCTATCCTCCAAAATGACTTTTCTAAAAGACAGCTTTGTGGCACTGTTTTTCAAAATTACAAATGCACAGGATCTATAATCTGATAGCTGCATGTGACAGTTAACCCATAATAATAGTGGCTTAAATAGGGTAGAGACATTTCTCTCTCAGTGGTAGGCAGTCTACCGCTGGTATGGTGCTCCACAGTTCAAGGACCTAAACTCTTTCTATATCATTACTCCACCCCCTTCAGCACATGGCTTCCACTTCATGGCCCAACATGGCTGTTCAGACACCAGCCATCACATCTGCATCCCTAGATGGAGAGTCATTAGAAAAGCGAAAGGAGCCAAGAAGGGAGGAAGGTCCCCTTAAAGACCCTTTCTGGAAATCACATATGATCCTTTTGCTTATATTTCATTGGCTAGAACTTGCTCACATGGCTACACTAAGCTACAAGGGAGGCTGAGAAATATGGTCTGTATTCTGGGCACCATGTGTCCTGATGAAATTTGAGACTCTATTTCAAAGGAAAAAGTGGTACCTGGATATTTGGAGACAACCATCAATCTGTGTCACACTCAGGAGTTCCACTTCTAGGAATGTGTCCTACATTAGGTGCGTTTACCTATGTGACATGTGACATATCTTACAAGGTTATTCATTGCAGCATTGTGACAGCAAAAGACTGGAAACAACTTAAATGTCCCTCACTAGGGGACTGATTATACAAATTATGGGACATCCATATCGTGGAGCATTACACAGCCATAAACATACACGAGGAAACTCTTAATGCACTGATATGAAATGCTATTTAAGATATTCCACTTTGGAAAACAGTTTGGCAGCTCCTTAAAAAGTTAAACATACAGCTCTCCAATGACCCAGCAATTTCATTCCTAGGTTTTTGGCCAAAAGAAATAAAAATATATATCTTCACCAGGACATGTACGCAAATGTTCAAAACAATTTGATGTGTAATAGAGAACAACTAGAAACAGCCCAATATCCACCAATGAGTGAGTGGATAAGCTGGTAATCTCTGTAGTCAAATGCTACCTTGCAGTATAAATGAACAAACCGATACACACAACAGCGTGCATGAACCGCAAAACATGCTGAACAAAAACAAGCTGGACCCAAAAAATAACATATTGTAATGATGCCGTTTATATGAAATTCTAGAACAGGTGAAACTAACTAATCTAGAGCAGTGACTGCCTCTGGGGTGGGGGATGGACTGAGAAGGGGCATGAAGAATTTCTTGGGATGCTGGGGATGTTCTGTATCATGACTGGGGTGTTGATTACACAGGTACAATTCATTGCATGTAAATCATACCTCAATATTTTAAAAAAGCAAGGTGCAGAACAGTGTGTAAATTATGGGATCACACACTCTTTAAAAAGAGAGGAAATTTGCTTGTGTCTGCATTGACCCTCTAGAAGAAACTGGTAACGGTGGTTGCCTGCAGGAGAGGAACAGGGTGGCTGGGGGCTGGGGAAGAGGGACGCTTTTTGCTATATCCTGTTTTACCTTTTGAATCTTTTGTTGTTGTTGTTGTTGAGACAGAGTCTGCTCTGTTGCCCAGGGTAGTGTGCAGTGATGTCATCATAGTTCACAGCAACCTCAAACACTTGAGCTCAAGTGATCCTCCTGCCTCAGCCTCCCGAGTAGCTGGGACTATAGGCATGTGCCATGATGCCAGGCTAATTTTTCTATTTTTAGTAGAGACGGGGTCTCACTCTTGCCCAGGCTGGTCTTGAACTCCTGACCTCAAGCAATCCTCCCACCTTGGACTCCCAGAGTGCTAGGATTATAGGCGTGAGCCACCGTGCCCGGCCAAACCTGTTGAATCTTAAACCAGGTGAATGTTACCACCTAATTAAAAACTAAAAATGAAAAGATCAGTTGGATACGTATTTGACATTACCACGTCCAAGCTGTAGATCCTCTACTGGCCCCTCACAGCAATCTGGACAAAGTTCAGACTCTGAGCTGACCTGGCTGTATGTGGCCCTACCCAGGCAGCATCCTTGCCAGCCACTTGTCCCTACCTGCAGACAGCTCTGCACCTGGTGCTCTCTGGCCTGCCTGCATGCATACACTCGGTTCCTGAATGCTTAGCTCTGTCCCTCTGGATTCAGGGGACCCCCTGCACTTTTCCCTTCCCTCTTCCTCATCTGTCAGACCAACACGTATTTCCCCACTATGAGCTGGACGCCAGAGTCAGTCCTGGGGATGCATGGGAGACACCTTTAAGGGGGACCTGCTTCCGTCTCTGCTCCCCTCCAGACAGCAGGTTCTCCTGTCCCTAGACTCTGCCAGAGTTCCCTCTTCCCAGGCCCAGCTCTGGCCTGGGGCAGAAGCTTTGATAAAATGTGCTGTTTTTTTAAGTTAAGTGATGGCTGCAATAGAGAACACATCCCATGCCAAGAACTGACGGGACTCTGCTTTCTTAGAAAATACGGGGGAAAACACACTGTTGTGGGATGAATTGTGTCCAGCAAAGCGATACGTTCCAGCCCTAACCCTGGGAATGTGACCTTAATGGAAATAGGGTCTACGCAGATGTAGTGAAGTTAAGATGAGGTAATACTGGATTAGGGTGGGCTCTAATCCAATACCTGGTGTCCTTATACGAGGGAAAGTTACACACAGACACATGGGGAGAATGCCACGTGGCTACGGAGGCAGAGATTGGAGCGATGCACGCACAAGCCAAGGAATACCAAGCGTTGCCGGCAACTTCCAACAGCTAGGAAGAAGCAAGGCAGCATCCCCACCCAGGGCCTTCAGGGAGAGCATGGCCTTGCTGACACCTTGATTTTGGGCTTCTAGCCTCCTGAATTATGAGAAAATACATTTCTGTTGTCTTAAACCACCCAGTTTGTTGTAATTTGTTACTATAGTCCTAGGAAATAATATACAAACTAGGCTGGGCGCGGTGGCTCACGCCTGTAATCCTAGCACTCTGGGAGGCCAAGGTTGAAGGATCCCTTGAGGTCAGGAGTTCGAGACCAGCCTGAGCAAGAATGAGACCTTGTCTCTACTAAAAATATAAAAAATTAGCCGGTGTCATGGCATGTACCTGCAGTCCCAGCTACTCGGGAGGCTGAAGCAGGAGGATCATTTGAACCCAGGAGTTTGAGGTTGCTGTGAGCTATGATGATGCCACTGTACTCTAGCCAGGGTGACAGTGAGACTCTGTATCAAAAAAAAAAGAAAAAGAAAATACACACACTAAACCAATTAATACCTAAGACAATTCTAGGTAGTGACACGTGTTTTGGAAAAACAAAACAGGTGGACAGGGCATGGGATAGAGAGCAATTGGGAACACATTGGCCAGGACGGCCAGGGCAGGCCGCTTGGAGGAGGTGGCATTTCAGCAGAGAGGAGAAGCCGCCATGCGAGGAGCAGGCAGAGCGGCTGGGGGGTGGGGGGCGGCGCCTGGTGGCTTTGAAAGCTGCTGGATGCAGCTCTGACAACAGAGGACACTTGGCTGGGATTTTGGGGGAGGTCTCCAGGAGTGAACCAGGAAGGGACTGTCCTCTCTTTGCCTCTGTAGGTCTCAGAGCCTGCTGCGTGGCTGATGCAGGTTGCCCCTCAGCCTCGGCGGCTGTCAGCTGATGAAGGAGGCCAGCCTCACAGCTGACACGCTGCTCTCTAATTGTGATTAACTACCGGGTCCTCTCCTGCTCGGGCCTGAGGCCGCGGGTGTGACAGCTGCGGAGTGAAGCAATGAGGCCAGGAAGGGGTTAATGGGCTGCCCCTCCATCTGAGCCCTTCAGACAAAGAGGGGAGGTGGGGAGGTCTCTGGTGGGGGGTGCGGCATCAGCTGGGATGAGTGAATGGAGGGGACAGAGGCCTTGTCCTCAGGGAGAGGACGTGAGTGCTCTGCGGGGAGAGGGGTCAGACCCCCCCATTATTTTCGTCCGTCCCTATCATCCTCTCCCCTCCCCCACCCAGCCAGGGCATCCCAGACAACTGCCCTCTTGGCTCCAAAGTGTGCAGCATCTTCAGCCTCAAGGAATTCTGAAAACCAAAGGACCACAGAATCATGAAATGTCACTGCTGTGGGAGAGCTCATCTATTCCTGTCATTTTGAAACTTTTTTGCTCAATTATCAGCTGTGGAATCCTGAACTCACACCCTACCTCAGTTCCCCTGCAATAATTAACAGTACACTGACTACAGTGGGCACAGGGTCTGGTCCTGGCCCTACCCCATGCCTCCCCAGTCCTGCCAGCTGCAGCGGGGCACCTTGGGGGCATCATGCGCAGCTCTGTAGGTTTCGATGAGTGCGTAAGTTATGTCACCACCACTGCGATTAACACATAGAATGTAACTGCCAAGATGAAAAGCTCCCTGACACCCCTTTGGAGTCAGTGCCCTTCCCCCAATCCCTGCCGTAAAAGATTGGATAATGGCATCCAAAGACACTGAGTCCTACCCGTGAATTTTGTAAATATTCCCTCATTTGGAAGAAGGATCTTTGCAAATGTAATTAAATTAAGAATCTTGATGAGGAGATTAGCCTGGATTATCCAGGTGGGCCCTAAATGACGTCTTAAGTGTCCTCACAAAAGAGAGGCGAACACACACAAGAGGAGGCAATGCGACCACAGAGACAGAGGCTGGAGTGACGTGGCCACAAGCCAAGGAACGCCAGGAGCCACCAAGAGCTGCACGAAGCAAGGAATGGATTCTCCTCCAGAGCTTTCATGGGGACGGTGGCCCTGCCAACACCTTGATTTCAGACTTCTGGCTTCAGAATTGTAAGAGGATAAATTTCAGTTGTTTTAAGCCACCGAGTTTGTGGCGCTTTGTGACAGTTGCCCTGGCAAACTAATATGCCCAGCAACCATGCTCTGTTTTCTGTCTACAGTTTTGCCTTTGCAAGAACTTGACGTAGACGGAACCCTGCAGCGCGTGGCTTTCTAGAGTCTGGCCTCTTTCACACAACACAGCGCAGCCGAGATTCGCCCACGTTGCTGCATGCGTCAGAAGTCCGTGCCTTTCTGTTGCTGAGTAGGATGCCATTGTTTGTACGTCCTGCAATTTGTCCACTCGCCAGCTGACAGGCATCTGGGTGGTTTCCACATTTTGGCAATTATAAATCATGCTGCTATGAACATGTGCGTATAAGTCTTTGTGTAGACACGAGGTGACATTTCTCTAGAGTAGATACCGAGGAGTAGAATTGCTGTACCCTGCAATGACCAGTCTTTGGAGCAGCTTTGGAGGTTACCTTTGCCTGAGCCAGCAGCAGCCAACACTCTAGGGATGTCACCTTGATCCTGGTGACAGCTGCCAGGGGGGAAAACAGGCCTGAGGGGTCAGAGCTTTCATTTTTTCAAGGGAAGGTATAAATCTGGATTTTGATGTTAACTCTCCTTGTTTTGCAATGACACCTCTTTAGCCCTGGCCACAGAGCAAGACTCTGCCTCAAAAAAAAAAAAAAAAAGTAATAATAATAAAAAAAGAATGTCACTTCTGAGGCTAGGTCATAAAAGGCATTGCAGCTTTCATCTTGTCCACTCTCTTGGTCACTGGCTCAGGGGGAAGGCAGCCACCATGTCACAAGGGCACTCAAGCAGCCCGAGGACAGGAACGGAAGGTGTTTGGTAATGACTGGCACCCTGTGTGTGAGCCGTGAGCTGTCTTGGAAGTGACCGCTCCACCAAGCCTTCCGACTCCTGCGGCCACATGAAAGATTCGGAGCCAGAACCACCCTGCTAGGCAGTTCCTGAACTCCTGATCCACAGAGACGGTTTGAGACACAAATGCTCACCGTTGTCTTAAGCCACTAAGGTTTGGGTTAATTAGTTATGCAACATTTGATAACTAAGACCTTAATACGAAATGATCTCTACTATATTTTATTACATATATATATATAAAACTTCCCTCATGCCAGCACATCAAATTCATCAGATCTTGTTAGCCTCTCCTTTAAAACATAGCCAGAGGCCAGGCGCGGTGGCTCACGCCTGTAATCCTAGCACTCTGGGAGGACGAGGTGGGTGGATCGTTCAAGGTCAGGAGTTCGAAACCAGCCTGAGCAAGAGTGAGACCCCCGTCTCTACTATAAATAGAAAGAAATTAATTGGCCAACTAAAAATATATAGAAAAAATTAGCCAGGCATGGTGGCGCATGCCTGTAGTCCCAGCTACTTGGGAGGCTGAGGCAGGAGGATCGCTTGAGCCCAGGAATTTGAGGTTGCTGTGAGCTAGGCTGACGCCACGGCACTCACTCTAGCCCAGGCAGCAGAGTGAGACTCTGTCTCAAAAAAAAAAAAAATAAAAAATATAACCAATACTTCCTCCCACCGCCAAAGCCACCACCTGGGGCCACAGCCACCCGTGTCTTCGCTCACCTGGACCATTGCCACAGCCTGCTCCTGGTTACTGCTTCACTGCCACCCCTTCTCCACCCTGCCCTGCCCCAGCAGCTAGAGAGCTCCTGCCCCTCACTGAACAGGTGAAGCTGCCATGGAACAGTGACGCCATGGCCTCTGGGAGGCTGCAGGGATGAGGCTGTCCTGGGGAAGCAGGCATGTTTAGTAGGGGAGGCTGTCACCAGGGAGTGGCTGCTGAGGTGGCCAGACAAGAGGGTGGTGTCAGGGCTGAAAGAAGGGTGTGCCTGTGGCCCTGTTCACGTCATAGCGCCCAGGGGATCATGTCCTTTGTACAACTTGGAGGCTGGCTCTGAGTGAGCACATGAGTATGACATGGGGGTGTGTTTGTACATGGCTGTATGCCTGTTCCTGGCAGCCAAGAGAATGGGGCGGTTTAGAGCAGACTGCAGTTAAAAACTCTCCCACTCTGGCTGTGTGGCCTTGGGCAAGTCGCTTAACCTCTCGGTGCCTCCATTTCCTCCCCTGTAACACGAAACTAAAAATACCACTAATACCCACCTCATAGGGCTGTCATGAGGATTGAATGAGTTAACTGGTGCAGAAGTGCTTGGGACAGTGTTGGCACATGCAGGAATTACGTGGGGGTTGGCTGCTACTATCATTATAGGCATAGATCAAATCCTGCCTCTGCCATGGACTTGCTGTGTGACCTAGTGCAGGTCACTCTGCCCCTCTCGGCCCAGTTTCCTCACCTGTAAAATGGGATCGTTTTGGCACTATGATGCACTAGCTACAGGGCAATTGCAAGAATTCAAGGTCATATGGGAAAGGCCTCCTTCTGGGGCGAGGTTGGTACTTGGTTATGCACATATGCGAGCCTCTGGACGTGTCTGCATAGGTAAGGCACAGGCTGCCACTCGCGTGGCCTGGACTCCTACCTCTGCTCTGAATGCCCCAATCCGGGCCGGCCCGGCAGGACCCCAGCCGCCAACCCTCCACGCACATCCCTTTCTTGAACCCCTTTTTTTCCTGCTTCTTGGGCTGCAGCGCCACCTGCTGTCCCAAGGCTACATTGCATCCAGCACCCACCCAGCTTGCATAGGCGGGGCAGAAGGAAGGGAACGTGCACTTGTGCGGCCGCTGGGTGCAGAATACTTACCTAAACACACACCAGCATAGGTGTCATTGCATCTGTTTATACAGACTGAGGCGGAGGCTCTGGGAGGTCACACAGAGCCACCTGTGATGCTGGGTTTAGAATCCACATCTCCCTTTCACCTCCATTCCAAACACCCCCTTAGGGTGGAGACTCAGTTCTAGTTCTGCTGGGGACCCTCTAGGACCTGCCCGTTCCTTCCGAGTAGGGAGGCAGGAGCTGAGGTAGAGGGGCCCTGGGAGAATGTGGGAGTTCTTCCCCACCGCTGGCCAGATTGTAGGAGAAAAAGCACCGGTCACGAGGTCCCCAGGCCAGAGTCTAGCTTTGCCTCCCCCACCTCCAACCACCAGCAGAGCAACCTTTGGAAGCACTTGTCATTTTGAAATATAGTCACTGTTGGAGAGCATTTAATGTGGGCGTGAGATTCTAATGCGAAGAGAAAACTATAAAAATCAACACATTTTAAAAACACTCCTAAAAATCCTTTAAGTTGCCCATAAAGTACAATATGGGCAGTTTTCTAAATATGGTCCTTGGCAGTAATAAATACACTGACCATAAAGATGGGCAGGATATGGGAGTGATTACATATATTTGCAGACTATAATTTTAGGGTTCTGTTCTCTCTCACAGGTGCGTGGGATTCTGAGCAGTGGATCTGCACCCCCACATCTCGCTCATAGACGGGATCATGTCCAGGCAGAATCTCCCACACTGTGTGCATCATTCTCCCCCCTCTCTCTTTTTGGGCACACACAGGTTGCATGAAGTTAGATAATAAAAACGGCTAACATTTATTGTGTGTCAAACACTGCTCAGAGCCATTTCTTTATTTATTTTTATTTGAGACAGAATCTCGCCCTGTCACTTGGGCTAGAGTGCAGTGGCGTCATCACAGCTCACTGCAACCTCAAACTCATGGGCTCAAGTGGTCCTTCTGCCTCAGCTTCTTGAGTACCTGGGACTACAGGTGCGCATCACCACACCCAGCTAATTTTTCTATTTTTAGTAGAGACAGAGTCTCGCTCTTTCTCAGGCTGGTCTCGAACTCCTGAGCTCAAGCGATCTTCCCACCTCAGCTTCCCAGAGTGCTAGGATTACGGGCATGAGCCACCGTGCCCAGCCCCTTTATTTGTATTAATTCATATAATCCACCTAACAATGCTGTGAGATAGGTAGTATTATTATCTCTTCTGTTTACAGATGAGGAAACTGAGGCCTGAAAGGTTAGGTAGCCCAAGGTCACACAGCCGGTGAGTGGTAGAGCCTGATCTTGAAGCCAGGGAGCCTAGGACCACAACCCACACTTAACCAGCATGGTACCCACCTGACTGGAGGCTCCATGCAGCCAGGTGTGCATGTCTGTGTATCTGTCGTCAGGCCACAAGCTCTGCTGGGCAGACTAGAACCTGGTCTGGGTCATCTTTGTATCCCTAGTTCTGTTCGTTTCCATCCAGGACACAACTCACAGTATAATACGTGCAGTAACTGTTGGATATGTGCCCATGTCTCACTGGGCCTCAGCTTCTTTACCAGACCAGAATCGTAATCAGTTCTTCAGACTGCTGGAGGCCTCAAGGAGCCACACTGCTGGAGTTTGTATTTCAGCGCTGCCACCTTGAACTGTGCGACCTTTACCCATCTGTGCCTCCCTTCCCCCCTCTATAGAATGGAAAAGATAACAGCACCTGCCTCTCAGGGTGCAGGGAGGATTGGTTGAGATAATCCACATCAAGTGCATAGAGCACAGCCTTGCACGTGGCTGGAAGTTTTTAAAACTGGCTGTAACTCTGGGGCTCTCCTCCCATCATGAGGTGAGAACCTGACCGCTCCCTTTGAGTCTGGGAAGCACTGGGTGCTCCATGATTTTAGAGGCTGGGTCATAACGAGGTATGCAGGGGATTCACTTCCAGAATGACAGGAACCCTGCAGACCAGCTTCCCAGTGAAAACAGTTGGTGGTGATTACTAAAAAACAATCATTTGAAGTCTCTGGAATTATCCTAAAGGAATTACCCTAAAGCAAATGAAGAAACATGTATTCCAGAAAATCTCCTAAATCTAGGTAAGACAGTGAATCTGTGGAACTTGAGACACAATCCACTCTCTTTCTCGCCTCCATTTCGCTAATGTGATGGAATCTCCACTCTAAGCAACCACGGCCAAGAAGATGGGAGTCCTTGTCCCCCAGCTCCTAGTCATGGGGTACACCATCTCCCCAGGAAGGGCAAGCTGCCAGCATTTGTCATCCTTCCCCAGTCACATGCTGCAGAGGCTAAAGTCCAGGCAGGTGTAGCTGAGAGACTGAGGGTTTCCTTCCTCTACTCAGTCCCCATTCATAGGGTGGTGGCTACCTCAAGTACAGCAGGCTGAGAACATTTAGGCTGAGAACATTTAGGTCCTGATTGCTTTTGCATCAGCTCACTTTTTGGGGCAGAGGTTCCATGCCTAGAGATGCAAGCTGAGAAAACCAGAGACTACTGCCCCCACCCACAGCCCTGCTCATAAAACAAAGGGATTACTCTGGGAAAAGTGGGCCATTGTCCCCACCCTCAGCTTCAGAGCAATGTCCCAGAGATTTTTCCCCAGAGAGAGGCAGATCTTAACAACACAGATCTCTGAAGTCGTCCCCAAAGTAACTGATTTTATTTAGAACAGAGTGTAGGGAAATTCAAATCTAAGGGTGCTCTCAGAAGCAATGGAGATTTTAGTAGCAATCAGAGTCCAAAGTTGCTATAATACATCATCTAAAGCATTCATTTTTCCAAAAAAGAATTTCAAGACCTGTAAAGAAATAGAAAAGTGTGACCCCATTTACAAGAAAAAGGCAGTCAACAGAAACTGCCTGTAGGAGTGCTCAGATGTCAGATTTACACAGATTTCAAAGCAGCCATTATAATATGTTCAAAGAAATAATGGAAGCCATGTTTAAAGAAAAAAGGAAGTTATGATGACTATGTCTCATGAGTATCAATAAAAAGATATTATAAAAAAGAAATAAATGGAAATTTGAGAGTTGAAAAGTGCAATAACTAAAATGAAAAATTCACTAGAGGGAATTGACAATAGATTCGAGCTGGCAGAAGGAAGATTTAGTGAATTTGAAGGCAGGAAAATAGAGATTTTCCATTCTGAAAAACAGAAAAATATGGCCGGGTGCGGTGGCTCATGCCTGTAATCCTAGCACTCTGGGAGGCTGAGGTGGGTGGATCGCTCAAGGTCGGTCAGGAGTTCGAAACCAGCCTGAGCAAGAGCGAGACCCTGTCTCTACTAAAAATAGAAAGAAATTAATTGGCCAACTAAAAATATATAGAAAAAATTAGCCAGGCATGGTGGCGCGTGCCTGTAGTCCCAGCTACTTGGGAGGCTGAGGCAGAAGGATGGCCTGAGCCCAGGAGTTTGAGGTTGCTGTGAGCTAGGCTGATGCCACGGCACTCACTCTAGCCCAGGCAACAGAGTGAGCCTCTGTATCAAAAAAAAAAAAAAAAAAAAAAAAACAGAAAAATATGAAGAAAAATGAACAGAGTCTTGGAGAAACGTGGGACACAACTAAGTACACCAACATATGCATAATAATATATGTAACAGAAGGAGAGGAAAGAGAGAAAGGAACAAAGAAAAAAAGGTGAGGAAATTGTTGAAGCCTTTGCAAATTTGACAAAAAACATTAATATACACATTTGAGAAGCTCAATGAACTCCAAGTAGGATAAATGCAAAGTGGTCCACAACAAGACACATCAAAGAAAAATGTTGAAACCCAAAGATGAGAAAATCTTGAAAGCAGCAAGAGAAAAATAATTTATCACACATGAGGGAAGACCAAATAAGATTAACATTGTTTCTCACTAGAAACAATGAAGGCCATAAGGCAGCGGGACAACATATTCAAAGTGCTTAAACAAAAACTACCAACCAAGAATCTCATATCCAACAAAATTATTTTTCAAAAGTGAAGGTGAAACAAAGACATTCCCAGATAAACAAAAACTGAGAATTTGTTCAGCAATTCTCAGCAATTCTCTCAATTTTTCAGCAAACTAATCATCCAAGAAATACTAAAGGATGTTCTTCATACAATAAATTGAATCCACACACAAAAAAACCCAAAGAGCTCTGGTAAAGGCAGTTATATAGCTGTGAAAGGCAGTATAATGCATGTTTATTTTCCTTCTCTTAATTGATTTGTAAAAACAATCTGTGTATTTATATTGTGGGGACCATGACACATAGAAATGTAACATATTTTGACAATAATAGCACCCAGGAGGTGCATGGGAGCAAAACTGTACTGGAGTAAGGGAGAGAGACAAAATGGGAACTGAAATCCACAGGAACAAACGAAAAGAACCAGAAATGATAAATAAGAAAGTCAATAAAGTAAAATTATAACCAGCTCCATAAGCAAGAAAACATTTTTTATAGTTTTGTTGTGTTTTTTTTTTTTATAGTTTTCTTATGTTTCAAGTTCCCAGGTCAGTAAGATTTGCTGACTAGAAGTTTGTAACTTTCTGTTGCACTGATGCATTTGCTTTTGAGTTTCTTTACCAGAAACAGCAGAGCCTTTTTGCAGCCATGAGGTAACTACAAAGCCTTGTACCAGCTGTTTGTCCGGAGAAGACAAGTGATACTCCATCACAGATTGTGCCCGAGAACCCATTGAGCCTGCGCACAAGGCTGAAAGAGAGACCAATATTAACCCCTATCTCATTATAATTCTAAAATCCGCACCCTGGGAGGGACTTATCAGCCATTTTTTGATCATGCGATGTATGTTACTAGCATGATTTCTCACTGCATTTGCGTGCCCTGAATTCCACCCCAAACATGAAATGATGCTCACTCCCTCATGCATTATTCATCTCACCTCCAGAAAACCCCTGACCCTGTTGATCAGGAAGGCAGATTTGAGGCAGTCCATACCTTCCTCCTCCCAGTAGACGTGTCTCCTGCAATAAATCCTGTTTCTTAACAATCCTCATTGTCTCAGTAATTGGCTTTCTGTGCAGCGAGCAACAGTGAACCTCCCTTGTGGGTTCGTTAACCAAATCTGTTAACATATACTTGTTCTCCTTTCTCCTCTCAGCTTCTTTACAAGACATAAAACTATATAAAGTAATAATTATAACAATGTATTATTGGGTTTGTAACA
>CAUYRT010000145.1:0-43085 GCA_963574885.1 Lepilemur ruficaudatus
GTGGACATGGGTGGCGGGTGGAAAGACGGGCTCAGACCCGGCCAGGAGCTTGCTAGAGTGATTGGATGCTGCACTCGGTACTAGAGAGCCACAGAAGGTTCTCAAGCATGCGCAGCACCACAGTCCAACTTACCCAATGACCTTCTCACTCACTCTTCTGAGGGCCACGGGAGACCTGAGGAACAGGCCACTGAGGACAGGCTGAATTGCTCCACAGGCAAAGATGCTGTTTTCCCCACCCCCACCTGGAAGTGTCCCCATCTCAGCCCTCAGCCCCCCGAGAGCCAACTCACAGCGTGGGTGGCACAGTTGGCAGCATGTTCGTACTCCGTGGGCTGGTACCTCTTGTGGGCAGGGACGCGGTGGTTCATGAACCTGGAACGAGAGGCAGAATCCCGGAAGCTTGGCTGGGGAAGCAGCTCCGCTCGGAGTTCCCAGGAGGCCTGAAAACCCTCCCCGCTCCTGGTGGGAAAAGAAGAGCCCTGCCCTTCCTCTGCCCCATCTCTGCCCCCCGACCTCTCTCTCTTGCTGATTATTAAATGTTTCTGGACTACCCAATATTTCGTGCCTAATCCCACTGTGGTGTTTGTTACAAAACTTTACCAAATACTGAGATGTGGCATTCTCTTTTATTTTGTACTTTCTCGAAGTGTAACTTATATGATGAATTTTTCCATCGGCATACACATAACTGCCCCCCAGAAAGAGCCCTACGCCCCCGCCCGAGTGGGAGCCTTGTCCCGGAGGAAACACCCTCTGACGTTGTCATCGGGGCTTAGCTCTGCCTGTCCTTGAACTTGCTATCAATGAACCCACAGAGCACACATGGTTGCGTGTCCGCCTTGTTTTGCTGTGATTTTCGCGAGATTCGTTCATGCTGTCGGACACAGCAATCGGTTGTTTTCATGGCCAAGTAGTGCTCCCCACTATGAATATGAACACGCCACACACGAGTTCTCCAGCCTGCTGCAGGCAGACTCGCCTGCGTGGGGCTGTGATGTATAACTCGGCTCTGGAACGTTCTGTGCATGTCCTTTGATCAACACCTGCACTCATTTCTGCTGGACTCAGATCCACACGTGGCATTGCTAGGTGGCTTTATCTTAAAAATAAACATTCCTGATGTTTTGGTGTCTTTGGGGAATCTCTAAAGGATCACCTGTTTGATCCTCACCAGAGCACCGTGTGGAGCTATTTCCCATTTCACGGATGGAAAAGCTACGGGATAGGAAGGTCAGGAAACAGGGCGGGACAGGGCTCCACCCAGCCCTGGTTGACTCCAAAGCCTGGCTCTGCCATGATGTGACCCTGTGCAGGGGGCTGTGACTAAGGCTGGGAAGTCGAGCAGTGGTTGGTCCGGTGGGGAAGAGGCATCCAGAGCTGGGGGCAGGGTCCGCACACAGCAGCTCCTGGCCAGCGGGCAGGACCAGCTCCCGGGCTCAGCCCGGGTGAGTGGACAGCTCCCCAGACTTGCCAAGCATGCTCCGCAAGGAGGGGTTGAACACCACTAAAGCACACCAAAGACTTGTCCCCCAAGATTCCAATTATTACTCATAGACACCCCTCCTCCCCAGTAAGAAATTAATGTATGGCTCAGAACAAAGGACTCGATGCAATATGGTTCACTGAGCATTTACTGAGCACCTTCTGTATGCTGGCTCCATGCTAAGTACAGTTCATGGAGTATTTATGGAACACCTTCTGTGTGCTGGATCCATGCTCGTACAGGCCCTGGAGCATTTAGTGAGCACCCTCTGTGTGCTGGCTCTATGCTAGGACTGCTCATGGAGCATTTATGGTGCACCCTGTGTGTGCCAGTTTCATGCACACTGGTGTGGGCAGGGTAGGAGCTAAGGCTGAGGGGAGAGAGGTTTTGCCCAACACTGACACTGTGACTTGCCCTGGGACTGCTGGGGTCTGCTTTTCCTATGCTGGCCCCCTTGGCACCTGCATGAGCCCAGTGGTCCAAGCCAGGTCCCCCCCACCACCCAACTGCTCTGATGCCTGCTCTCTGCCTGCATCCTGCATCCTGCATCCACCCATGGTCACGTGATTCTGTGGTCAAGTGACTCCAAGGCCAGGGTCATGCTAAGACCATTAGACAGATGAGAAAACTAAGACCCCACCCCCCAGGGCCAGACAGACACCAGTGCTCCATCCCCCATGGCCAGGCACCCTTGCAGGGGCAGATTAAAAACTGGGATTACGGTCACAGAGGAAATGGAGGACCCATCCCTGGAGATGGAGACCCCAGCGAATCCTCCCCAGGAGCTCAGAACAGCCCATTAGACCACACTTCTCATGGGCAGCTGAGGACATTGTCAGTGGGTGAGACTGGCTTATTAAATAATAAGTAATAACAACAACCATAGTGTTATGGGCTGAACCGTGTCCTCCCAGAATCCATTTGTTGAAGTCCGAACTCCTGGTTCCTCAGAATGTGACCTTATTTGGCAACAGGACAGTTGCAGACATAATTCATTAAGATGCGGTCACCCTGGAGTAGGACAGACTCCTAATCCAACATGCCCAGGGTCCTGACACAAACACGAGAGGCACAGAGAGGAGAATGTCGTGTGAGGACAGGGACACACAGGAGAAGATGGCCGCGTGACGGCGGGGCAGAGTGTGGAGTGATGCACCTACAAGCCTGGGCGCAGTAGGATGCCTGGCAGCCACCAGACGAGACGCCAGGAGAGAGGAACAGAAGAGATCTCCCGTCCTCAGAGCCTCCAAAGAACAGCTCTGTCCACACCTTGATGTTGGACTTCTGACTCCAGAACTGGGAGAGAATAAGTATTTGTTGTTTGGAGCCACCAAACAACAAATGACTGCAGCCCTAGGACACTGACACAGGTGCACACAGCGTTAATTTTGATGGATTCTGCCCAGAAGCCCCAAGAGGTCCGTGAAAATTTTCACTCGCCACATCCAGGCTGGGGGGCCGGCGGCCACCTGCGAAGGGATGCAGCTAGAATCTCTGTCCTAGGTGGGAAACCTCCGCGGTGGGAAACCAAGTGTCCACCTACGGAGTTCTCCTCCTCTGCCTGTCAGCAGGTGCAGCCTGGCAGCCCCATCTTCCCTACTCCTTTAACAAACGCCAGCAGGCCACCAAGAGTGCCAGCCACGCAGGGTCCAAGGGTGATGTCACGGTTGCCATGGCAACCTGGGACAGGCAGTTATTTATTTATTTCTGGGCTCCACAAGACCTCCCTTGTCCCTCGGTCACACTGCCACCACTGAATGCTGGCAGGGGGGACATGGAGGCCCGGAGACAGGGCCGGCGGGCAAGCGCCCAAGGAACTGAGTTCCCACCACCCCAAGGACCCAAGAACTTCCCCTTTAACCCCTTGTGGCTTAATCCCTTTCTTCATAAACTCTAGTAGAGCATTTTAAGAAGACAGTGAATTCATTTTTTTAAATTTATGGTTTAATTTACATACAGTAAAATTTCCCTTTTTTGGCTATAGCTTTATGAGTTTTGACAGATGGGTAGGGTCCTGTAACCACCACCACAATCAAGACAAATTAACAATCAGTCATCCCCCGAAAATTCCCTCCTGCCCCTGTGAACCCGACACCCCTGCCCAGCCCCAGCCCAGCAACCACCGCTCCACTCTCCACCGCTACAGGTTTGCCTTTTCCAGAATGTCATGGAAAGGGAGGCATACAGGAGCCGCACAACTTTTTTATTCTGATGTTTAAAGAGAATTTTTATTGTATAAAGTCCAAGTGCCTTCTTAGGTGAAAAAAAAAAAAAACCCCTGTGCTTTGAATGCCAAGCAGGGATTTAATTATTTTCTATTAAAATGTATCTAAGACAAACTTGTTTAATTTTCTTTTCCTTTTTTTTTTTTTTTTTTTTGCATTTTTTTTAGAGACAGGGTCACTCTGTTGCCTGGGCTAGAGTGCAGTGGCCCCATCAGAGCTCACTGCAGCCTCCAACTCCTGGGCTCAAGGGATCCTCCTGCCTCAGCCTCCTGAGTAGTTGGGTGCCACCAACAGGCGGTGCCACCACACCTGGCTATCTTTTTGATTTTTTGTAGAGACAGGGTCTCACTATGTTGCCCTGCTGAAACTGAGAGCTTGCAGTCAGAGAGGCAGCCCAGGGCTGTGAGAAATTTCTCTTGAAAGAGTCGACATTTCTAGCAAGAAATCACTGGTTAGAACAAAGGATGGAAACGGGCTTGTCTTCCTCGACTCTGGGGAACAGAATCTCCATTTTGTAGATAGCACTTGCTGTTTAGAGGACCATGCAGCTGTGGCCTCGTGGAGGACTCCCAAACTGAGCCAGGATCTAGAGCCAGAGGCTGGCAGGAGACGAGGACAGAATGTTGAAGTCCCACCCCACCTGGAGGGCACAAGCTTGGGAGCTAGGCACAGCAAGGTGGAAAATCCCTGCATGGGTGCCCAGCTGCTGTGTCATCTGGGGAAAATTACTTAACCTCTCTGGGCTGCAGCTTCCTGGTACATAAGAAGGGATGGCATTGCCTAGCCTGCAGGTATCAGGAAGGAATATGCTTCAAGATTCCACACGGCATCAGACCCAGCAGGTGCTCAAAGAAATTCTCCTTTCACCTCTCTACAGAGTTTCCCCCCAAAAGTCCGGGCACCATGTTCTTCCTGGTGCTTGACCCACCCAGGTACTTCACAGAGGGTCTCCTGTAAAGCCCACAACATCCTTGCAAGGTAGACAGTACGGTGTATTATTCCAATTTGAAGACGAAGCTACGAGAGGTTAGGCCATCGTTTCTTGGTCTCGTCCGCACATTGAGTCACCTGGGAAATGGATGACTGGACAAAATGTGGTACACAACAGAATATTACTCAGCCATAAAAAGGAATAAAGTTCTGACGCATGCTACAACTTGGATGAACCTCACAAACACTAGAGTAGGCCGGGCGCGGTGGCTCAAGCCTATAATCCCAACACTCTGGGAGGCCGAGGTGGGAGGATCGCTTGAGCTCAGGGGTTCAAGACCAGCCTCAGCAAGAGGAAGACCCCGTCTCTACTAAAAATAGAAAAATTAGGTGGGCATGGTGGAGCACACCTGCAGTCCCAGCTACTCAGGAGGCTGAGGCAGGAGAATCGCTTGAGCCCAGGAGTTGGAGGTTGCTGTGAGCTGGGCTGATACCACGGCACTCTTCTCAAGGTGACAGAGCAAGACTCTGTCTCAAAAAAAAAAACAAAAAAAAAAAACGAACATCACACTGAGTAAAAGTTTCAGTCTCCGAAGATTACCCACTGTATGACCCCATTTTTGTAATATTCTCAAAATGACAAAATTATAGAAGTAGAAAAGAGATTTGTGGTTGCCAGGGGTTACGGGAGGGGATGGGGGGGTTGTGAGAGTTAGCACAAAAAATCTTTGTGGTGATGAAATAGTTCTGTATCTCAATTGCGGTGACAGTTTACAAATCTAAATGTGATAAAAACAAATAGACCCGAACACCACACACACACGTCAGTGCATGTAGAATTAGTAAAATCCAAATAAGCTCTGTAGACCACACCAATGTCAATTTTTTAAAATTTATTTTTTAAGTTGACAAATAAAAATTATATATATTGATGGTGTATACCACGATACGTATACTGCGCATGCTGCTCATTGCGGATGGCTCCAGTATCAATTTCTTGCTTCCGACAGTGTACTCTAGTTATGTAAGATGCTCCCACTGGGGGAAACTGGGGGAAAGTACTCAGGATCTCTCCACTATTTTTGCAAGATCTTATGTATTTATAATTATTTCAAAATAAAAAAATTTTAAGTGCAGGTACATTCAATGCAAGGATGATAAAAATCAAGTAATGAGATTATATGTGCAGTAAATTTATGTAAGTGCCTAGAAACAGACATGAAACAAAAAGGAGAGATGGGTGAGTTTGGGGGTGCTGGTCTCAGATGACTTTGCCCCCCTCCTTATTTTTTAATTTTTAGGATTGGATGCGAGATAAGAAAGCTTGTCATTTGACCTGTGTTTGAATTTTTTTTTTCGTGTTTGAATTTTTATGAGATTATAATCAAGTTTTACTTGTGTGACGTTTTCAAACTATGTAATGACACAGGAAATGGTTGCCATGTAATACTAAGTGGAAAAGAAAGAATACATCATTCACTGCAATTACAATATGGTCAATACATGCCCGTGGGTGAAAGAAGACAACACAAATGCACAAAAATAAAATGCGTAAGTGCTAGGATTCAAAATGACATTTTCTTCTTACAATTCTAAGGGCACGGTGGGAAGATGAAGGTCACAGTATTGCATCAAATGCTGAAGTGTCTAGGAGCAATACGTGTACCGTGGTTATGCAGGAGAATGTACACTGCTGTGTTTACAGAAGAACCGTCAAGAAGTCTGCAACTTGTCCTCGAATGGTCCAAAAAGAAGAGGGAGCAATGAACTACAGCAAGATTCGTTGCAACATGTTAGTATCTTGTGAATCTACTTGGCTGGCATTTAGATGTTCACTGAATTTTTCTTGCAACTTTTCTATATTTGTGTGAAGTCCTGGGCTGCCCTGGCACAGATACATCACTCCCTGGAAGGTTGGAGGAATAGGCCTGAGAAAACATTGCAATCAGCTGGGGAGAACATAAAAATCCTGGCGCCCAGGCCACAGGCCAGACAATTAAAACAGAATTGCTGGTGTGGGGTGGAGGGTGGTAACAGGACCCAGTATTTTTTAAAACTTCCCAAGTGATTCCAATGTGCAGCCAAGGTTGAGGAGCAGGGGGCCGGAGGGAGAGCCCAGCAGAGAGGAGACGATGGCGCCATGTGCCACACAGCAGGAAAGCCACAAGACCCCAAGAGCACAGCACGAACACCTGGCTCAGCCAGGGCAGCAAACAGGCTCCAACTCACCTGCCAATCCTGATGGGTTGACGTGGCTGCCTGGAGTGCTGTGTTGCAAAGGATTCTGCACGAATCCGGGTGTGGCGGGAAATGAATGACAATGAATTAGCAATGTCTGCAGCCAGCACAGGGCAGGCAAGAGGCCGCCATCTCTGGCTTAAGAGTTCCCCAGATGGTTTCAGGCTCCTCAGCTCAGACCCTCACAAACACAATGTCAGCTGAGCAGGGCAAAGATCATGATTCTCACTTTATACAGAAATTCAGAGAAGTTATCTTCGTGCTCCTGGTTTACACTTTCTGCTGAACTCATGTCCCCTTTCAGCTGTCTGTGGTTCTGATGGGAAAGGTTGCCGTCAGTCTTTTACACTATAGTATAATGTATCTGGGCATCCACTCCAGGATGGAAGTCTGGTTGTGGATCTGGAGGCAAAGGAAGGGAAGGGACAGAGCCCTTTCCTAGCTCCTGGAATCACAGCCTGCATAGCCAGTGGGTCACAGCACCAGGGACACAAAATGCCCATGATCCATGATCCCTGGTCTCTCTGAACCTTGTCAGTCCCTCTCACCTTGGAAAGTCTACACCAAGACTCCTAGGTCTTAGTAAGCCCTGGCAAAGCCCTGGAGGACCCAGAGCACAAGTATTTGTACCAAGGCCACGAGCAAAAGTACCAGACAGCTAGAAGATTGTGTTTCTCCAGGGGGAACTGCTTCCTTTTTTTCCTACCCCTGACTCAGACCCTACAATTTCTCCTCACCCCAGGAAAGCTCTCTCCACGGTCCATAGTCATCATGCCTCTCAGCCTTCCACACATTGTTTCTTCTGCTTGAAAGTCCCTTTCTGTCTTCTCTGGCTGGAGAACCATTCAGCCTTCAGAGCCCAGGTCAAATGGCCGCTCCTCTGAAAAGCCTTCCTCGACTCCCACCTACACACCCTGTACAGGATGGGTCATCAACTGCTTTCTTCCACCTCTGGGCCACTGCACAAGCCAATGCTTGCCTGGAATTCCCATCCCTAAACTTTTCTCTTCCTGGAGAACTGCTAAGCAGAGAAACCCCTGCAACTGCCTGTGCAACCCTTATCACAGCACATATGATACAGCCTTGTATCTGTGTGTTCCTGGGTCTGCTTCTGCTCCTAAACTGCAAGCTTGGGTGACTGGTCTTGATTCATCTTTGTCTTCCTGGTACCAATCCAGAGCCCAGTGAGCAACAGGTAATGCCTAGTGAATACATGAGTGATCAATCATCTCAGAGCATTTAAGTCCTTACAGACTCAAGATAACACGTTATAAACAGATTCCACTTGGAACCTACAGAATTTTTGGAGTAGACAGACTCCTGAGACATGGTGACTTGCCCACAGTCATACAATCTTTAATGGGAGTCTTAGTGCATTTTCTGCTGTTAAAACTGAATACATGAGGCTGGGTAATTTATAAAGAAAAGTTTTATTTCCGACAGTTCTGGAGGCTGGGAAGTCCAAGGTCAAGCAGCTGCCTCTGGTGAGGGCTTTCTTGCTGGTGGGGACTCTCTGCAGAGTCCTGAGGTGGCACGGGGCATCACACGGCAAGGGGGCCACGCATGCTGGCTCAGGTCTCTCCTCCTCTTCGTATAAAGCCACCAATGTCCCACCATCATGACCTTATCTAATCCTAATTACCTCCCAAAGGTCCTACCTCCCAAATACCATAGTGGAACTTCCCACTCTCTTAATACTGCTACAATAGGGAGTAAGTTTCAACAAGAGTGTCAGAGGGGACAAGCATTCAAACCACACACAGCAAGGGGCAAGGCCAGGTTACTGACTTGGGAAAGTAGAAGGTATGAAAAGAAACCAACCAGAGGAAAGGCGGGGGAGAAGGGAGTGAGAAGAGTTATTTTCTTTGAATTTCTGCGTCACTTGACCAGCTACAATGTTCATTTATCACTTTAGTGACCTTTAAAAAATCTAATCAAACAAAAAACATTTAAAATATTAAAGTCTAGTTTTGAATCAGTATCTGCGACTAGACGATCTCAAACCTGTTGCGTCAGAGTTGCAGACAGGAGGTGCTGGATACAAAGCTTCCTGGAAACTTCCTGAATGCCCATCCGCGGTAGAATGGAAGTAAATCGTGGAACATTCACACAAAGTACCACCAGAGAGCAGTGAGAACTACAGCTGCACGCGGAAATACGGGTGCGTGGCAGACAAATGCCTAATGGCAGTGCACACACTTAGACTCTGTTTCTATAAACTTCAAGAACAGGAAGCACAAGTCTGATGGTGGCTACCCCTGCAGTGGTGGGGGTTACCAAAGAGGATGTGCAGGGGTTCCCAGGCCCTGGCATGTGTCAAGTCCTGACCTGGCTGCGGGGTCTGCACACCATCCACATGCCCTCCCCTCCTGCCCCTCCTCCAAGCCTGGCTCTGCAGCTTCTCGTTCTCCTCTGGCCTGACCCGGCTGGGGTCTGTGGCCCCCAGAGAGAAGCAGGTCCCTTTTCCTGGTGTGCCACCCATCCCAGGCTGGGCTGGGGCCTGTCATCCCTTGGACAGAGGACTCGAGAGATTTGCCCAGGCTCCCAGACAAAGGGGATCTGTCTGTCTGTCTGTCCGAAGCTGGCCCTGGCCTGCTAAGCCTCCCTCCCCCTCCGGCTCAGCCCTGGGCTGCTCCTTTGTGTCCATTCATGAATTCAAGGCCCTTTCTGAAAGGCCTGTGGCATCTTGGCTCGGTCTTTGGGAAACAGTCCTTGGGCTGGTGCCACCTGGGAACGGTCATGAGATCAAAATCCTGGGAGAGAGTGAACTGGGAACAGGAAGGGGAAACTGAGTGAGGGGTGGAAGAGGCCAGGCCAGGGGTATGGGCCTCGGCCAGGCCAGGAGCAGGTGCACTGTGTGAGCATCTCTTCTGGGACGTCGAGGGTTCCCATCTCTGCAGCAAGGACCATCCCCCTGCCTCCCTGCCTCCCTGCCTCAGGAAGTCCCTGGGAGACTACAGGTGAGAAGGAGCCATGGGAGCTGCCGGCGTTGTGAGTGGGTTAGGACGAGGGCTCACCCCCAGCTGCCTAATGGGCCAGGCCCCCCCAGACACCGGCCCTGACCGACAAGCCCTCCTTTCACCTGGCCTGGGGTTCTCACCCACCAATCAGCTCCCAGCTATTCCTGTGATGTCATCAGCAGCCAATCAGGTCCCCGACTGGCAGGTGGGGGTGCAGTATTACTTAGGAGTTGATAAGTCTTCAGGCAAAGCAGACAAAGGACTCTAGAAATGCCCAGCGCTGCACGGTCCGTGGTCCTGGCGGAAGGGTATTTCTAACTCCATTGCACTTTCTGTCCTGACTCCATGACACACCAGTCCCCCCGCTCACAGAAGAGGAAACTGAGGCCCAACTGCTGCACCCTGAGCCCACAGCGCCCCCACAAGGAAGCAGGGGGTGTGGGCAGCGCTCCACATGGTGGTGGGAGAAAGGCCGTGGATTTGGAGCCCAGCCTGGCTGTGTGGCCAGGGAACGGCAGGCAACCTCTCTGAGCCTGAGGTCCTTCTGGAAAATTCCTGCTCTAGACCCTTTACAGGCTGCCTGTGAGAACAAGAGCCCAAGAAGGGGGCGGCTTGAGGACAAAGCACTGTTGTTGCTCATATTTAGCGGTTACCCCAGTCACTTCATTTTCTCCTCCTGCACCCCTTTAGGGGCAAATCATCACATCCCCGCTTTGAGGCTCAGTAAGTGACAGAGCCAGGGCTCCGCTGGGGGGCTGGGGACCCCATGAGGGGGCACTTCTGCAGCAGAGACCATGGGCCTTGGGGGCTGCCTGGTGCTGGGGTGTTAGGGGCCCCTGCTTCTGTGCTGTTCACTGGGAAGGGTCAGGAGAGGAAGCGTCACTTCAGCCATGCGGGGCAGCCTCTGGGTCTGGGCAGTCCCTGCAGCCGGGGCAGGTGCCTGTGTCATCCATACAGGCCCCGCCCATTATCCACCCTGAAGCCCCAGGATGCTGTCACCATTGTCCCCTTGCAGCCCATGCAGGGGAGGGGTGGCTGGAACTCCCAGCTGGCAACTCCCACCTGCCAGGGCAGAGCAGATCACAGCATTGGAGAGCCAAGACCCAG
This sequence comes from Lepilemur ruficaudatus, assembly GCA_963574885.1. NCBI lineage: Eukaryota > Metazoa > Chordata > Mammalia > Primates > Lepilemuridae > Lepilemur > Lepilemur ruficaudatus. The sequence continues at coordinate 10,947 of CAUYRT010000145.1, forward strand.
CACACTTTGGACAGACCTGGACGGAGGGCAGGACACTGGCCAAGGTCACTGAGAGCCACCAGCAAAGCAGGGTCACCAGCTCCCTGACCCTCACACCGGCTCTCCCTTCTTCCCTCAGTGACCATCCAGCACCCACTGAGACCCACTGTGTGCCATACAGGTGAGCTCCTCACCTCCTCAGTGGCCCCATCCCAGGAAGAGGCCCCATCTCAGGACATGTCTTCGAAAGACTATCACCACTGCAGCTGAAGGGATGAGAAAAAGTGAGCTTCCAATCTCCTCCAAGGGCCACGTCACAGACAGAATCTTCATATGCCCCCACACACTAGGAAGACACAGCGCTCCCATCTTACAGACAAGAACACTGAGGTTCACACAGGAGCGGGGAGTCCAGGGCCACCCTGGCAGATAGCAAACACCATGCTCTACCGCTCTGGGTAGTTATAAAGATTAAATGGGGTATCTGGCGGTTTGGGGGATGCTGCAGAACCAGTGTAAGCTCTGGTCCCAGAGAGCCCGGGCTCCAAGTCCAGCCAGCCACCCCAGTGGAACTCTGTACTCTGACCACCCCCTGTGGAGTCCAGTCCAGTAAAGGAAAACCCGGACATGAGGCCAGAGGACAGCAGTTCTCAAAGTGGGGTCCCCAGAGCAGCAGCATCATCTGAGAACTTGCTAGAAATGCAAATTCTCTCCCCCACTCGGACCTGCTGACCCAAAACCCCTGGGGGTGGCCCCCACTTGTGCAATCTTTGTAACAAGCCCTCCAGGGTTTGATGCCCACCCAAGTGGGTGAGGCACTGCCCACCCCCTGCCCACAGCACTCAGCCCCCGGGCTGCACACTCCACACGTAGGGCTTGTTCTGGCTGCAGGAGCAGCTTGGGGACTTGGCCCTGCAGCTGGAAGTGCCAGAGTTAACACTCCAAGGACTCAGCCTCCACCAGTGACTTACAGGAAGCTGCCAAATGTCCTAGCTTCTCCGCCCTCCATTGGAATAACGCTGCCTCCTAGGAAGCCCAGCAGAATGAAGCTCCCGCTTCCACAGGGGCAACTTGCTTCTAGATAAATGCTTTACTGCCTGCATGCCCTTCTCTGTCCTCCCTTCCCCACCCGCTGCTGGCGTATCATCACCTCCAGACACACTGCTCGCTCTCAAATCCTTGTCTTGCGTGTGCTACTGGGGGAGACCCAAACTGAGATTCTCTGCAGGTACACGCTGACCTCCAAAGGCACCAGCCGCAGTGCTCTGAGCAAGCGCTATTGCTTTAGAATTACTCTAGTCCCATCTGTGCACACTGCTGAGCCCAGCCAGGCATGTTTGTACAGCACTTCACAGTTTGCAAGCTCCTTCTCACCTCCTGCATGGGGCAGGAGCTTGCTGAAGAGGGGCCACGTCTGCTCCATTCACTGATGTTCTCGCTGGTACAGGCTGAAATCAAACTGAAGTAGCGTATGGCTTCTCTCTGAAGCCCATGGAAGCTTGCAGGGCAGCAGTCGTTAGGCCCGTTTCTCAGATGAGAAGGAAGCCCAGAATGATGGCCAACAGGATAGATCTAGACCTTGACTCGGGGGTGCTGGAGTGCAGGGACTCCTTGGGGGCTGCTGCTCCTGGGCTCTGTCACGAAAATGCATGGCCCGGCCTGTAGCAAAACCACCCTCCACCCCCACTGCCAGTGCTGCCCAGGGTACCTGGGGTCTATTCTCCCACTGCCTCTAGAAGGGACAGGCCACCGCCCTGTCTGCCCTTTGTCTCCTAAACCCTGCAAACTATGGGCAAGCAGGCTCCAATGTCCTTGTCACACCTAGGTCTCTGCAGGTGTCCCCTCCCAGATATCAGGACGGGATTACCCAGAAGCATCATCTGTGAGCTAATGGAACAATGACCATCCTCCTCCTCATGGTGACAGCAGCCGCCTCCATTCTAAGAGGACTCCAAAGCGGAATCCATCGGGAAAAACTTGCTGAAGAGAATTAGCAAATCCCACCCCAGCCACAGGGAAACCGCAGCCCTGGGAGCAAAAGCAGCTCTGACCTCAGAGACGAGGGGAGCCAGGGAAGAGCAGCACTACCAGGCCGGCTCCTGCCTCTGCTGGAACCGCACGACAGCCCGGAGAGGCTGACCCTGTCGGCTGTGCGCCCCTCAAGGCGCTTGTCCTATTCCCTGTGAAGGGACCCACAGAACATGGCAGAGGCCTTGGGATGGCCCATTCCCTCCAAACCCCAAAACAGTCCAACTCTGCCAGTGGCCACAAGTCCAATGTGCCACCCCGAGCAGGACAGAGCTGTGAAAACTCTAAAGCAGGGGGCTCTGGGATTTGCCCAAGCCGGTTTCCAGTCCACCCCTTCCCCTGTGACCAGGATTCAGGCATCCATTCCTAAGCCGTGCAGCTGTCTGCTCAGAGAAAGAGTCCCCCAGAGACCTACACCTCTCTGGGGCAAAATGCACACACACACGTGCATACAGGCATGCACAAACACACAGAGCACACAATCCCAGGAGCTTCACAGAGCCGAAACACCATCCACACATCCTAAGAATATCCATGCTCCAAACACAGACGGATCAATTTGTTTCCCTCTGAGGCCTTTCTTTGAAAGAAGTGAAATCTCAGCTTTATCTTGGTAACAACAAAGCTCTGACCACTCTGAAATACACAGTACAGAGATGCGGACAGGGAAGGGTGTAGAGTCCTCACTGAGGATCTTGAAAAATCACAAAACTGCAATCCCAGCTGAAACGATGGATTCAGACAATGATAAACAGGAGATGCTAAGACCACGGGACATTGAAAGGGAACAGAGGGTTATCTCAGAGGCCCTGCCCATTGACCCAGCACCACCCTAAGCAGGTCTACCAGACGTCTGTGCCTCCCCGCAAGATGTGAGTGAAATACACCATACTGCTTTTCCTGCCAAAAGTTTCAATTCTGAATCTAATGAAGCCTCTGTAGGATCACTGCACTATCTAATAAGGGAGCCACTAGCCACAAGTGGCTAATTAAATGTAAATTCATTAAAATTTAATTTAATTTAAAATTCAGTTCCTGCATTACACCAGCCACATTTTGAATGCACGGTGGCACTAGGAATTATTGCTAACGTTGTCAGGTGGGACAGTGGTAATGTGGTTATAGAAAATTCTCCCAGAGACCTACACCTTGGTTATTGTCCTTACCTACAAGAGATGTGTACCGAAGTAATGTCATCTCCGATTCGTCTTCAAATACTTCAGCAGAGAAAAAGCAAAGAGGTGAAGCAAATATGGCAAATATTAGTAATTGTTCACTCTAGGCTCTGGGTCTCCAGACCTTAGTATACTACTCCCTCCACTTTTATGAATGAAAGTTTTCATTGTAAGAGTAGTGGATTATTCATGTAATCTCAAAATACTCTCCCCACCCCAATGCCATAAATTACCAAAAGAAATGGTAACTCTGCAAAGGAGAAACCTGGTGGACACCAACTTAATCAAGTGATCGAGGTTAACACCCTCCTCAGGTACAGACCCCTGGGGTGAACCTCCTGCACTGGGAAAGACACATCATCACTTCCAACAAAAAAACGGAGTCTAAATCTAATGCCCCAGATTGAGGAATCATCACAAACAACTGGCCTGGATGCTTAAGAAATGTGAATGGCCTGAGAGACAGAAGGAGGCTGGGGGTAAATTCTGGATCTGAGCAGGCTGAAGGGCTGAGACAAGGTGTGACCCTGGCTCTAAGTCTGTATCACAGTAAACTGCCTGGAAGGGACGATTGAGACAGTCATTGGGGCCATTGGCAAAATCCAAATATGAACTCTACATTAGTGTCATGGACTGAGTGTCTGTGTCTCCCCCAAATCTGTATGTTGAAATCCTCACCCCTCAATGTGGTGGGGTCTCTTGGAGGTGATGAGGCCATGAGGGTGGGGCCCTCACAAAGGGAATTAGTGCCCTTACAGGAAGAGGCCAGAGAACTCTCTTGCCCTCTTTCCACCCTGCAAGGGTACAAGGAGAAGTCAGTGGCCACTTGCCACCTGGAAAAGAAAGCAGCCATACTGACACCCCGATCTTGTACTTCTAGTTTCCAGAACTGTGAGAAATAAATATCCGTTGTTTATAAGCCACCCAGTCTAGGGCATTTTGACTTAGCAGCCTGAACGGGCTAAGACAATTCGATGACAGTATTGCATCAGTGCTAAATTTCCTTTTTGTTTCCCTATTTCCTCTCACATTGAATAAACGATCTGCCTATGTTACCATCGTCAGCTAGATTTTTGTAGAAGAACTTCTTAATTGCGGTAAAATACACACAACATAAAATTTACTAGTTGAGCTGTGTTGAAGTGCACAATTCAGTGTCCTCAAGTGCATCCACAGTGTTGTGCCACCATCACCACCATCCACCTCCAGAACTTCATCTTGCAAAACTGAAACTCTGTCCTCATGAAACACTAACTCCCCATCCCCCTCACCCAGCCCCTGGCCACCACCATTCTGCTGCTTTCTGTCTCCGGATTTGACTACTCTAGGGGCCTCTTAGAAGTGGAATCATACAGCATTTGTCCTTTTGCGTCTGGCTTATTTCACTTAGCATAATGTCTTCAAGGTTCATCCAGACTGCAGCATGTGTCAGAATTTCCTTCCCTTTTAAGGCTAAATGTCCTTACTTTGATCTCATTTCATAAGGAGTGCTGGGGTCCTAAGGAAACAGGCACTGAAGTGTCTGGGAATGAGGGGCATGATGGCCACAGGGAACTCGCCCACAGCCCAGGAAATGAAGGGCATTCCTGTCCCCACGCGGCACCTGCAGCTCTGGCTTCTCCTCAGGGCTCAGCCCTGTCTACCAATAGGCCCCTGGAGGTGCAGGGAGCCCCACCCTTGTTTACTGTTGTGGCAGTCCCTGAAGTAGCTTCTCTCCCTCCAGTTCCTCCCTCTGGAGCCCAAATCATGGCACTCTCAGCTTAAAAGCCCTTAATGGTGCCACAGAGCCCAGAGAACAGCTGCTGGGCACAACCCAGGGCCTTCTGGACCAGGCCCAGCATCCTCCCCACCGCTGATCCACGCTGCAGGCTGGCCACGGCTCCCCTGGACATCTGCACTCCGCCCTCCTCAGGAACGTCCTTTCCTCTCCCTCCAAATCTACCAGCCGCCCCCACCCCTCCTGTGCATCCTGAAGGACATACCCCATAGTGCCACAACCTCTGTGGCTTTTCCTGTCTTATAGTGGACACCCGTGGGTTTTACCCACTAAGCACCCATTCCCCATAACTTCTTATAACAGAGTAAGAATTCTCTGCTTTCATTTTTGGCAACCCCTGTCCTCCTCCCACTCAGGGGAAGCTGCACCCCACCCCCACCCCAGGCCACGCCAGACTCCCAACCTCCATGCTCTGAGACAGGGGATGTGTTGCAGACTCAGCATGATCGGTCCCTGACCCAGGTGACAAGGTCAAGGGCAGGCGTGCAATCTAGGGCAGGACAAGGAGACTGGATTCCAGGGAAAAATCTTTTCCCTGCAGGGAAAAAGAAACTCTCATTCCCCAAGGGCTGTGGGCAGTCCAGAGAATGGAGCCCTGGGGGAAGCAGGGCCTGGAGAAGAAGAGACATTCTGTGGGTCTTCCTGAGGTTCCTGGATCCAGCTATAACTGAACCTGATTATTCTGGTCTTTTTAGTTCTGGACACCAATAATTTTTTTTTTCCCTTTTCTCCTTCTCCGTTTTTTTTTTCTTTCTCTCTCTCTCTCTCCCCTTCCTTTCCCTTCCTTCCTTCTTTTTCTTCTTTCGTTCTTTCTCCCTCTTTCTTTTTGCTTTAAGCCAGTTCAAACAGAAGCTTCTGTTACTTATAACCAAGAGTCCTAAATTAATCCTCAAGCCCCTCCTCGCCAAGGCACTGAGACAGAAACTGTACGCACGTTCCCAGCACATTTATCGCTAGCTCTATTACAGCATTTGTCCACGTGTTATTGTTAGGGGACAGGACAAGTTCTGCATTTGATTCATTTTCATGCCCCCGGCCCCTGGCTCTCAATGAACCAACTAACCAACTGTGGAAGTGGAGAAGACTGGGACGCCCAGCAAAGTGCCAGACCCCCTGGCCCCTCAGGGGACACACAACAGCCCCCAGCCCGTCCCTGCTCCACAGGGCCAGTGGTCCTGCTTGGGAGAGGCGAGCAGAGATGCAGGACCTGCAGGGCCATTTCCTGGGAATTCCAGAGGACTCGAGTTGACGTGCCAGAAAGGCCTGGGACTTGGAACAAACCTGGAAGGGCAGCAGCGCCTGGGTGACTCTGAAGGTGTGTTTCTGCACTGCTGCGGCCTGGGGCTTCCAGACAAATCTCACTTCCTGTTTCTCCCCGCACGTGTGCCAGCTCAGCTGTCAGTCAAGACGGAGAGCAGCAAGCTGAGGCCTGCCGGTGCTGAAAGGACAGCTCCCCGGGACACAGGCACACAGGCGACAGCCTGGACACCGTACGGCATGAGCCCATCACTGAATTGGCACCTACTGTATGCCATTCTACATTCATTTCCCCACATCATCCTCCAAAGAATCCTATGAGGAAAGCACCTTCATTCACACTTCTCATGCCCACCCCGACACTCACCCGCGCCTTGCCACATCGCCACCTAGAGTGCTATAATATTGTTACTGTCTGTTTCCTACACCCGAATGTGAGCTCCAGGAGGGCAGGGAATCGTCTTGGTCAGGCCTGCATCCCTGGCACCTAGATCAGTGCCCAACACATCACAGGCACTTGGCAATTACTGACTCGATGAATAAATGGGATAAAGATTTGTATTTAGTGCACCCAAGTGTCTAGGGTGAGGGTGGTGAACATTCTCTGGTTGTCCTCGCTGGGAGACCTGGCATAGACCCCACCTCTCTCCCCAGCCCCTCCTACTCCACCCTACAGCAATTATGAAAACCAGAGTCACAGAACCCTAGGCGGCCTGACCCCTCCATGGCCCCCTTGTCCTCTGGTGCTCCGGCTGTCTGGGTGGTGAGATCTGTCTATGAGACAGAGCTGTGGGAAGTAACCCAGATCACCCCAGCCTTGATGCCCTCGGGGTCCTTGGTGGTCCCCAACTACTGCTTCAGCCGGACATTTTGGGAGGAGGGGGAATGACACCAGGGAGCTGGAGAACAGACGCCACCCTTGGCCTGGTGCTCACTGCCTCCTAGCTCGGCTTCCCTTAAAGGCAGAGCCTGAGTGCAGGTGACTGGCATTGAGGTGAGTCTCTCTCTGGGTGTGATCCTATAGGCAACGGGCCCACTGTGACTGTCAATTCTGTGATCAGTTAGGCCCCCTTCTAGGCCAGAGGGACACATCCCACAGGTATCGGGTCCACTCCACACAGCAATGGAGGATGAAAGACCCAAGGAAGCCAAGAAACCAGCTCCAGGCTCCCAGCTGGTAAGCCGCTCACTCACCCTGCTGGAGCACTCACCCTGCTGGAGCACTCACCTTCCTGGAGCACCCGCCCTGCTGGAGCACTCATCCTGCTGGAGCATCCACCCTGCTGGAACACTCGCCCTGCTGGAGCACTCACCCTGCTGGAGCAATCGCCCTGCTGGAGCACCCACCCATGCCAGGCCCTGGGCCACGCAGCCCCTGTGCTCAGCATGTAGTCCCTCAGTAACTCTATGGTAGGTGTATCTTACCGATCCGTTTTATGGATAAGGAAACTGAGGTTCAGACCCTCAGTCAACCCTATGAGGTTAGTGCTACTATCATTTCCCATTTTTCAGGACAGGAAACTGAAGCGCAGAGAGGCCGTGTGGCATGCCCGAGATCACACAGTCAGTAAGTGGGGGCCCCGATGCAAACGCAGGTGGCTGGATGCCAGAAGCCACACGTTGTGCCACTCTACCCCCACGTCTTCACACTCTCCCCACGTGCCACCCGTTCCCAGGGAACATGGGAAGACACACATGCTCCCCGCACCACCCCCGTGGGTACAATGAGGACAGGATGAATTGAATTAAACTGTAGGACACCTAGCTGGTGTCCACAAAGGACGGAAGAATTGCAATGTGTGGAAACCCCACCCATTCAGCATCAGGGTGTTGTGAGCAGAGAAATGGTTTTCCTTTCACACCAGTGCTACGGATCCGGGCAGTACATTGTGGACCAGGGTTTACAGGGCTCTCTTATCACAGACACAGCTAATTTGCAAAAGAACCTTAGAGCACCTTGGTCCCTGGGGTCTTTGTTCATCACTGGCACAAATCTGACCCATAATCCTAAACATCTACTTTGTCACTGACACCAGGCAGGCCCCAGGGAGGTACCTCTCCTCACCTCTTGTCCTGTGTTCTTGAAACAAAAGATAATTCTATACCCATACGATACGATAATATTCAGCTTTGCAAAGTCAGGAAATTCTGACACATGAAATAAGCTGGCCACAAAAGCACAGAGGTTGTATGTTTCCTCGCATTTGAGGTATCTAGAGTCATCCAATCCATAGAGACAGAAAGTAGAATGGTGGCTGCCAGGGGCTGGGGGAGGGGAAATGGGGAGTGAGCGTTTAATGGGATTTCCATCTGGGCAGATGAAACCGTCCTGGCGGTGGATGGTGGCGATGGTCACCAGACAACGTGCATGTGCTTAATGCCACCCAACCGTGCACTTAGAAATGGTTAGGATGGTAAGTTTTACGTTGTGTGAATTTCACCACAATAACAAGAAGAAGAAGACAGTTGTGTCCAAACGCTGCGGAGGTTTGTGAGATGCACCACAGGTGACGCCGGAAACGGGGAGGATTTGAGCAGCAGAAGCGCTCAGGTAAGAGAAGAGACAAACTCATCCATCCATCAGGTTCTTCCTCTCAGCACAAACAACATAGATCCCTGCCTGAGAAAGTGTCATTTCCCAACCGCCAGCTTCAGAGCCACTCACGCATGGATGCATGGCCTTGATTATTTCCAACAGGTGCACGTGGCAGCCAGGAACGCTGCAATAGTAATACGTCTCTAGTAATCCTGAGCCTGCACGTGTGTCGGGCAAGATTTCACTTGCATAAAACATGATTCCCATTCCTCACAGTGGCAACCAGATGGGCATTGAACCCTCAGCATTGAGTGGTTCCATTTTCATAAGATTCAGTCCCATTTTCAAAAAATCAAATAAAATAGTTCAGCTTTGTTTTACTTTGGACTTTAATTTTGTGCTTATTAATCTTAATCTATACTTTGCCTTTTAAGTTGAATAAAGCATGTTGGATACTTTAGAATAAAAGTAATTTACATTTTTCCATTTCTTAAAATATAGTTTAAATTTGTGGGGCTTCTTTTTATTACTTTGTACATTTTTTTTTTTTGAGACAGAGTCTGTCACCTGGGCTAGAGTGCAGTGGTGTCATCATAGCTCACTGCAGCCTCATACATCTGGGTTCATGAGATCCTCCTACCTCAGCCTCCCAAGTAGCTGGGACTACAGGCATGCACCATCACGTCCAGATAATTTTTCTATTTTTGGCAGAGACAGGGTCTCACTGTTGCTCAGGTTGGTCTTGAACTCCTGGCCTCAAGCAATCCTCACGCCTCGGCCTCCAAGAGTGCTAGGATTATAGGCATGAGCAATCACACCCAGCCTACTTTGTACATTTTAATCTTTTAGACCATTGCTCTCTAAGATAAATTTCTGCAGTGATGGAAATGTTCTATATCTATGCTGTTCAATATGGTAACTACTGGCCACACGTGGTTACTGAGCACTTGAAATGTGGCCAGACAGCTGAGAAGCTGGCTTGTTGATTCTATTTAATTTTAATGAATTTAGATTTAAATTTAAATAACCACAGATGCCTGCCTAGTGCTACTATATTGAACAGCACAGGTTTAGATTATTACTGTTAAGAGAGCCCAAACTTAAGTAAAAATCATGACTATAAATAACATAGTCAGTGATTTTGCTGCAATGAAGTCAAGAAAAAAAATATTGTATGCAAGATGTAGCAATTAATAAATTATGCATGTTTTTCTTCTATTACTCATCCAAGCATCGCTAGCCCAGCAACGAATGCTAAGACGTGTATTACTAACAAAATCAAGTATCTTTGATACTGGTCAGTCTTCAATCACGTAGGACCCACTGTTTAGAGAGGGTCCAATTTTGTCAGTATAGAAATATATTTGTACAAAGGCACACAGCACCTCTCTCATTGAAAAGCTTGTCAGCTTGATTTTTGACCCCAAATAATCAGACACATGGTATGTGGGATTCCACTGCATACTCGCTCCCTCCCCACAAATGTCTGAGGAGGACCAGTAGTGAATGGATGGAGAAGGCCGACCCACAGGTGGCATGTGCTGAGAGCCCTGCCAGCCCCTGCAAGGGCGTGGGCAGCATGGAGAACTCTAAATTTCAATCCCTGCGTCCCGTGGGGAGTAAACTGTTGCGTGAGATCCCGCGTTGGAGCACTTGCTCTGAAACTGTCGGTTATTATGGTAATAATTCTCCCCACGGCTGGCCCTGGCATTATTAACGTGGGAGGCAGAAAAGAAAAGAAGACATTGAGACCAACCTGAGTGTGAAGCCTTCCACGTGCTGAGACCTGGGCAAACCAAACAGGGATGAGAAATGTACCTCTGCCCAGGACTGCGGGACGATTAGAGGAGCCAATGTTGGGAAGTGCTCGGCTGAGGTCAGAGCTCATGTCCTCTACCCAAGGCAGCCCTGAGAGGGACCAGTCCACAGTCGCCCAGCAAGACAGAAGTGGGTGAAACACACTTCTGCACCCCCCTTCCCCACATACCCGCAGAAACCTGCAAAGTTGGAAGGACCCTTGCCAAGATTAACTCAATGGCCACTAGAAAATTTAAAATGACATCTGTGGCTTGTCCATCTCTAATGGACAGCACTGGGTTATATTATTAAATTCATTCAATCAAGGTTTTATTAAGGACTTAATTTGTGGACTGCACTGTAGTAAAGGCTGCATGACAAGGAAGGGAACAGAAAATAATTCTAATTGACGCAATCCATTTCCCCACTGGACCCATCACCCACGGAAGCTGCACCAGCCCAGGCATGAAAGACTGGCCTCCACTCCAAGTGGAGATTTCCATTCCCGTTACAGATAGGGCAACTTGGGTGTCCAAATCTGGAGATCATTTAGACCAACTATCCTGTCTTTACAAATCAACCAGCTGAGGTCAAGAGAAGTTGAGACACCTACCCAAGATCACACAGCAGGTGCAGGACAGGCAAGGGCCTATTGCAGAGGCTTCAGAGCTCCTTCCTTTCGTGTCTGCATCTGCAGCCTTGAACCCAGGGCTGCTTCTTTCCCAGTGAACACTCCACCAACTTGTATCTCACAGCAGCACTCAAAACCCTTGAGAGCAAGCCTCTGAAAGTCCAAGTGCCCACTCCGGAGAAGCCCCTGGCAGATGTGTGCAGCCAACCCCGCCCACAATCCAGCAGAGGGAAAATCCACAGGAACACACTCACAAGTCCCTCCCATGCATCACCTTTCTGGGTGGGATTCCCCAGCCTTACAAAGGACACACTCACAATGCCCTCCAGGGTGGGATGGGGGGACAGAGAGAGACTGGGAGTCAAGGGCTCAGTCCTGTCCCCAGCCTTCCCTCCCCTGGGTGCCATCCTAGTCCTGTGCCTCTTGGTCAAGCTGTGCTCAGCTTGCCCAGAACTTGCAGAGACTTCGTGAGTACCACGGACTCTCAACAACCTCCTGGAGATAATGCACCACATTGATGTGAGTATGAAAAATGATTCCACCTGTCTCAAATTCACCACCGCCTGGGAGCCTCGGCACTCACCTGGCTCCTCCCCTGTGAAGGCAGGAGGCCTGAGGTGGGGAGGGGGAAAGGTGAACCGGAAGGCAGGCTGGGTGCCCCCTCCAAAGAGAGCCTGGGGGCTGCCCCCACCAGAACAGCCTGTCCTGTCGTCCCCGGAAACCACTGGGGATCCAGGGCAACTCCAGGAGAGGGTTTTCATGCTAGTATTCAAGCAAGCACACCCCTCGACAAAATCTTAGTGAAATGTAATCATTGTCAACCCCCATCCCATCCCGCAGCCTCTTAACTGGAAACCAAAGCAACAAGAGCTTAACTTCTGCTCAGCAATCCCGTAGTAGGAGGTGCCAGCACCCTTTTACAAAAGGAACTGAGACTCAGAGGGGCTGTGAAAACACTAGGATGTGCAGGTAGCCTCAGTTTTCCCACCTGAAAATGGCACTTACCCATTCCTACGACTTGCTAAGAGGTGGACAGAGGCGGTGCAAACGCCTTTTATCGTTAACAACAGCGCCTGATAGATTTTGAGCGGTTCTGGGTTCCAGACACCGTGCAAAGTGCTTTCCAAGGACCGGCTCACTTAATCCTCACGGGGACCCTAGGGATGGGGACTCTCATTACGCCCGTCTTGTAAACGTGGAAAATGAGGTCCAGAGAGGCGAAGCGACTCGTCCAAGGGCGCCCCGCTACGCCGGGAGGCGCTGGGATCCGCGCCGCTGGCGAGCCCCGGCGCGAACACGACTCAATTGCGGGGACGAGGCTGCCCGGCGCCGGCTTCCTTGGGCCGCGCAGCAGGGTCCACCTGTCACTCGCGGTCCCAGCAGCGGGGCCCGGGGCCATCCCGCGGTGCTCCCGCGCAGGCAGGGGCCGTCCCCGCCCCCCGCGCTCACCTCGCGTATTTCGTCTTCTGGAAATCCAGCAGCCGAGACGCGAACATCGCGGCGCTTCCATCAGCACCCAGCTCGGGGCTCGGACCCGGGAACTTGGGGAGCCGTGGGCGGGCGGCGCGGGCGACCGAGCAGCAGGTTGGAGGGCGCGGGCGGGGGCGCGGCGGGGCCGGAGCCCGAGTGGGAGCCACAGCCACAGGCGCCCGGACCGCCGCTGCCAAATCCCCAGCAGATGGTGGCGGGGGCGGGACGGGGGGGCAGGGGGCGGGGCGAGGGACGGGGGACGCAGGCGGGGCGGGGGCAGAGGGGCGGGGCGAAGCGGGGGCGAGGCGGGGGCGGGGGCGAGAGTCTGGGGGCTGGGGGCTCCGGTTGCGCGCGCCGCCCCTCTCCAGTCCCCGGGCGCGGCCCCCGCCCCCTACCCTTGCTGGGGTGCGGGCGGCGGGAAGTGGAGGGCACCTCTGAAGCCAGCGCCTGCCAGACCCTCCGCCAGTCGTCCTTTGGCAAGAAGAAGGCTGCCTGGACCGGACAGAGCCGCCGGCACCCCGCGGGCCCGGGCTGGGCTGGCAAGGACAGAGGCCCCCTGCGTGGCCCGCCCCAGAGCGCCCCCCCCCGGCGATGGCTTGGCCTCCCGGTGGCCCGCGCCGCCCCCCTTCGCGTCCCTGCGAGGTGCAGTGGCCCCAAGGACCAGCCCAAGAAGGGCCGCGGCCTCTGGAGACCCTCATGACCCGGAGGCGGGGACGTTCGGCTCTGGCTGCGGGATGCCAGCGTACCCAGGATCTGCCCCCACCCCACCCCCGACCTTCTACAAAACCCAGGTTTCTGCTTTAGGAGACCTTGGCCAGGCTCCTTGTGGAAGGCTGGCCACCCTGGGGGGCTGAGGGAGGCCAGACAGCCTTCCACGTAGGGGAAATGTCGACGCCACCTGGGGGACCCAAGGACTGTCCCCAAGTTAAAGGGAAGGACCCTCATTCCCACACACTTCACACCTCTTGTCCTTCCCTCCCTTCATTCCCAAGCCCCGGCTCCCCGTTAGTTTTTATAACAAGGCATTATTTGAGATCCTACTACGCGTTCTGAGGATAATCCCACCGACGCCCTCTGACCCAAGGCAGCTGGAACAAGAATGAAAAAGACAAAAGGACTCTATCTAATTGATTTTTGTGTTCCAAATGCTGGACACAGGTGGGCACACACCTGTATTTGGTGAGAACCACAAAGGTTGCAGTTAGATGCATTCAGAGGCCATTGCAAGGCTAGGGGGTTGGAGGTGCAGGGGTGCTTAGGAGGCAAAACCCACTAGATTCTAAAGGTGGATTAGACTGGGGGTCAGGGGGACAGAGGAGTCAGGGAGGGACCCCAGGTTTCCAGCTGGCCCCCTGGGTAAGTACTGGTGCCACTGGTGGGAAGACCAAGCTAGAAGGATTTAGAGCCGTGGGTTTTTCAACTTGCTCATCTCGACCTGTTAGAGCTGAGACTTCCCGTATGCGAGCCGCCAGCCTCTCGTAACTGTGTACATGTTCAATAAGATGACTTGAAATAAAAAATGCAGTTCCTCCTCACACGAGCCACACGTGGCTGGTGGCTACTGAATGAGACCATTTCCAACCTCAGAGTTCCACGGCACAGCGGTGTGCTGTGAGATCACAGCATCGACTCAGTGCTGAGCAGCTCTTAAAACCAAATGAGACAGAAGAAACAACCGAGGGAGCATTTGTGCATAGTGAGGATAAGTCATGTTCATGAAACTTTGGTTTCTATTGTTTGTATACATTTGGGTGTCCTGGCTGGGCTGGGACATATTCTTCTCACCGCAGTCACAAAACGAGTGAGGCTCACGATCAGCCCCTATCATCCCCTTGCATCACCTTGTATTTCACAGCTTCTGCTCTAACCTTGACCTCTGTGGCTGTTGCTCTGACCCCACAGGCCCAGGTCTTACTGTCAGCTGCCGTAGGACACACCTGGCCCCAGGTGCCAGCAACACCTTCCCAGAACAGCCCCTGCAAGGTGCAAGGCTGCCTGGGGCTGGAGCCCTTTCTCCCCAGGGAGTCCAGTCCCAGCTGGGGCAGCCACTGGTGACCACAGCTCCCAGGAGACTGGGGCTGCACCTCCCAGGGCCGCTGGCCTCCTCCTGGCTCCCACCTGCCGCCGACCTTCAAACAGTGGGAAATTCAGGGCCCCAGAAGAGACCCCAGAATTGAAACACAAGCCTAGAAATGGATTTTCTTCTTCTCCAAGAGCAAAAGAAGTTGAATAAAAAATAAGTTACTATTTTTACTGCCGGGATCTGGTTGTTATGGCAACCAAGGACCTGACTCCTGCTCAGAGTCTCGCGGGTTGGACTGTGCCTGGGGAAGGAGGTGAGGTGGGGGTATAGGGCAGGCAGTGGGGTTGCCCCCAACAGGAAGTCCATCTCTGCTCACCTGCCTGCCTGCTGCCCTCCGCACAATGTGGGCTCCCTGAGGGCACGCTCCCCCCACCCCCCACCAGCTCTGTGGTCTCAGGCTAGGGCCAGCCTTGTCACCCTCTCCTTTACACCCTGGAGTGGGGGACCATGCCCTCACTTCCAGGTGAAACTTGCGGCCCTGCCTCAGGGACAACTCATACTAAGGAGATCAGCCCCTCAACCTCGCCTAGCCAAAACCCACCCACCCTCCCTGCTCCCCGCCAAGCTGGCACCAGTGCCCACCCAGCTGGGCCAGGCTGCACTGTGGTTAACAGTTCTCAAGTGTCCTCACCTGGATTCAGGGCATGGCTCCAGTACCACCTAGCTTTGTACCCTAGGCCACGAGCTACAGAGCCTCAGTTTCCCCATTTGTAAAATAGGGGTGACAACAGCCACCTTGCAGATCTGCTGGAGAATCCCAGGAGGCCCAGGTGTGGTGCAGATGCTGAAAGCTATAGCTTCCCCTGTGACCTTCTCCATAACTCTACACGGTAGGTAGGTATTGCTGCTCCCATTTCACAGACCAGGTTAAGTCACACAGCAGACTAGACATCTGAAATGGAGTCCGAAGCCAGGTCTGTCTAACCCCAAAGCCACCACAGGTGCTGTGTCCCAGCTCAGGGGAGGACTGCACAGGAAGCAGGTGGTCCAGGCTTCCCCCAACTTCCCTGAGCCCCTTCTCCCATGAGGCCAGCCTCTGCCACCTGTCCCTGGAACCCCACAGCACCCTCTCACCCGATTCTCCTCCTTCCTCTTGGTGACTTTAATCCCCAATCAGTAGGGACTGAATGGGCACCTGCTAAGTGCCTAGCAGTGTCCAGTGTCTGGGAGCTAGAAAGGACACAGATGGAGGCACAGTCCCTAACCACCTAGAGCTTAGAGTCTAGAATGAAGGAAGGAACATGAGACAATGGCAAACGTGTCCATTCACTCCATTGATGAATTGGCGTCACTGGCACCTCTTGGCTTTTTACATACGGTAGCTTGTGCATCCTTTCAGGACCCAGACAGTGATCCCCATTGGATTGGTGAGCAAACTGAGGCTTAGAGAGATGCTGGGGACAGCTAGGAAGTGAGGAGCCAGGTCTCAGACCCCCTGCTCTTTTCCAGAACTTCTCCACCCGTTTCCCCACCCCCCGCCACAGGTGAAGTCTCAGGCTGGGTGCTATCCCTTCTCCTTGGGGCTCGCAGGTGAATGGGGAGACAGCTGGTGAAAACCACAACCAAGGGGCAAGCAAGGTGTTGGGGGAGGAATGTCAAAGGTAAACGAAGCCAGCCATGAGTCAAAGTGGTCAGAACAGGTTTTATTCAGGAATAGCTAATGCATCAGGGAAAGAGTCCAGTGTGAACTGAACTCAACTTTGATGTGTTCAGATGTGACTGGGCGTTTTAGAGGGAGACGGAGGGAGTGGGAAGGGGGTGGGTGGGGGCTCGGGAGGGTCAGGGAAGTGAAAAGTCACAGTAAGTGGTTGTTGGTCTATGTGAATGCCTTCTGGGTTTGCTGATGGCACCTATGGAAGTTAGGCTTGCCCTCCCACAGAGGCTGGGACAGGAGCCCTGTCCTCGCGTGGGCTGGAACAGACTGTAAGTTCTTCCAGCAGCCTTGATCTTTCTCAGGCAGGCACTTTAAGGGGGGCTGGGGTCACCCTAGAGAGCAGCCTTGAGCTGTGAGACACTGTGTCGGTGTTTGTTCAAGACTTTACGGGCCAAGGTTGAGGCACGGGCAGGAAAGGGCTCAGGGCAGCCTGGCTCAAGTTCGGTCAAGGAGAGTCTTTGTCAGGGAGTGGCCCAGGGAAGGGGGCGCAGCTTAGCAGGAGGATAGGGGGTAGGCACTGTTGGGGACGCCTTCTCAGCTGAGTCCTGTAAGATGGCAGGAAGACAGGCAGGAGGACAAGAGGCGGCAGGTGGTAGAGGCAGCAGGTGGGACAGAGGCAACAGGTGGGGCAGAGGCAACAGGTGGGAAGTGCATGCCAGGCAAAGGGAACAGCATCAAGGACACCTGCAAAGACTCGGTGGCATGGAGCAGGGCAGTGTCACTGGAGTGCTGCTCGTTCCTGAAACCTGAGTGAGCCATCTGGCCTTTACCCCCTAGGCACTGGGAAAGCCAGGAAGGCAGGAAGCCACACACTCAGTGCTACAGGGGGTTGGCACTGGTGCTCAGAGAAGGTGCTCCTGCCATTCTGGAGCAGGAGCAGGCGGCTCCACGCTTAGCTGAGGGACCAGGGAGCAGAGATTCCAGGAGGCAGGGTCTGCGGATCTTCAAGAGGAAAGGGGAGGGGGCGGTCACTGGGGCCGGTGCCTGGGTTCCTAGCCGAGGCTCAGCTTCTTAACCATAACACCATATTTCATCCAACCCAAGACACCATCAACTGTAAGATGCACTTTTCTCTTATGATCCACTAGAAAAGCTAAATTGCTGGTAATTAATCTTACCAACATTTTATTATGAACTTTCTCAAGCATTCATAAAAGTTTAAAAGAATCACACCATGAACACACATATATCCCCCTCCCAGATGCTGCTACTGGCATCTTATCATGCTTGTCTTATCACCTAACTGTCCTTCGATCCATCCATCAATCCACCTGTTTTTTAAATGCACTTCAATGTAGCTGGCAGACATCATGGCAAACACTTCAGCATGCATATCACCAGCTAAAGCCAAATACATGTTTACAGTTTCTTTTTTGGTAGGAGAAACCTACAAAGAGTGAAATGCACAAATCTTGAACAAACTTTCACTGCCAATTGACAAATGCAGACGCGTGTGTAAGCCAAATCCTTTTAAAGATGTAGAATCCAGCTCGGCACAGAGGCTCACACCTGTAATTCTAGCACTCTGGGAAGCCAAAGTGGAAGGATCACTTGAGCTCAGGAGTTCAAGATCAGCCTGAGCAAGAGTGAGACCCCATCTCTACTAAAAATAGAAACATTAGCCTGATGTGGTGAGCGCCTGTAGTCCCAGCTACTTGGAGGGCTGAGGCAGGAGAATCACTTGAGCCCAGGAGTTGGAGGTTGCTGTGAGCTAGGCTGACACCACTGCACTCTACCCAGGCGAGACCCTGTTTCAGAAAAAAAAAGGTAGACCACCAGAAAGTTCCTCCATGACCTATTCTAGTGAATCCCCACCCCCTGTTGTCATTAGTTCTGTGTGTTCTAGAACTTCATAGAAATGGAATCAGTCTGTGCTCACCGTAACACCTTTGAGATCCATCCAAGTTGTGCATATCAGGGGTTCGTTCCTTCTTACTGCCGAGCAGTGTTCAAAGGTGTGGGTGTACCACAGCTTGCTGAACCGCTCTGCTGTTGATCGACGCCTGAGCCACTTCCAGTGTTTGGCTGTTACTGACAATAAAAGGCCATCAATTTTAAGACACATCCTGATTTCAAGGATGCCACAATGCGAAACACAGCACAAGCCAAGCCGAAGTGAATTGCGCACTCGCTACCTGCAAGGTGTGCGCTTCATTCGCTCATTTCATCTTTACAGCAGCCCCGGGTAGGCTGCTTCTATTCCTGTTTTATGAAAAAGGAAACTGAGGTACAGACAAGGTTAAATCACTTGCCTGATGTCAAATAGCAAAATAGAGGAGTCAGGTGCAAACCCGTAGTCCTGTCATGCCTGGGCTGGGGGGTTCCCAGACGGATAAAGCAGCCCCTCCTTCCCTGGGTGTAGCAGTCGCTCCGGATAGGATTAAGGCTGGAGCAGCACCAAATGGAGTGCCCGCCCTTATCCCTCCTCTCAGGCGGAGCAACTGCTCCAAACATCACCAAAGCAGGGAGCTCTTGTCCCTAGAAGAGCCAGAGATCCTACCTACCTAACACAACCTCAAACTCCTGGGCTCATGTTATCCTTTCACCTCAGCCTCCCAAAGTGCTAGGATTACAGGTGTGAGCCACCTCGCCCAGCCAACCCTTTGATTTTTAACAAAGATGGCAAGGTCTTTTCACAGAGAAGGGATAGTCTCTTTAACAAATAATGCTAAACAGGCCTAAACAGGCAGGGTGTGGTGGCTCACGCCTGTAATCCTAGCACTCTGGGAGGCCAAGGCAGGAGGATTGCTTGAGCTCACAGTTTGAGACCAGCCTGAGCAAGAGCAAGACCCAATCTCTACTGAAAAAAAAAAAATAGAAAAAAATTATCTGGGCGTGGTGGTGTGCACCTGTAGTCCCAGCTACTTGGGACTACAAGTAGCAGGAGGATCACTCGAGCCCAGAAGTTTGAGGTCAAAGTGAGCTACAATGACATCATGGCACTCTACCCAGGGTGACAAAGGGAGACTCTGTCTCAAAAAAAAAAAGGAAATTGAACCCCTCTCCTCGCTCCCCCTTCATATTAAAAAACAAAAACAGTGCTAGACAAATTGGACATTCATATGCCAAAAAACTTCCTTCTGTATCTCATACCACATACAAAAATTAATTCATAGCCCTCAGTATAAAACCTAAAACTATAAAACTTCTAGAAGAGAATCTCTGTGGCTTTGGCTTATACAATATTTCTTAGATAGGACACAAAGAATACAGACAAGAAAAGAAAATGGTAAGTTGTATTGCACCAATTAAAACCTGCTCTTCAAAAAATGCTGTGAAGAAAATAAAAAGACCAACCAGAGACTGGGAGAACATATTTGTAGAGCACATATCTGATTTTTTAAAAAGTGATAACCAGAACATATAAAAAAAACTCTCAAAGCTCAACAACATTTATAGCAGCAATAGTCATAACAATTCAAAACCAGAAATAATCCAAATGTCTACAACTGATGAATGGACACATCAACTATGGTATATCCATGTAGTGGAATATTACTCAATAATAAAAAGGAACAGATATGGATACCGGTTATAACATGCATAGATTGCATTACGCCAAGTGAAAGAAACCAGACACAAAGAACTACGGATTTTATGAAATTTACAGAGACAGAAAGCAAGTTGAGTGGGGGTGGGAGTGCGACCAGAAAATGACTACAGATGGACCTAAGAGAATATTTTGGGGTGACGGAAATGTTCTAAAACTGGATTGTGGTGATGGCAGCACAACTCTATCTGTTTATTAAATTTTTTTAAAAACCTCAATAATAAGAAAGCAAACAATCCAACTTAAAAATAGGGGGAAAATCTGGCTGGGCGCAGTGGCTCACGCCTGTAATCCCAGCACTCTGGGAGGCCGAGGCGGGTGGATCTCTCAACGTTAAGAGTTCAAAACCAGCCTGAGCAAGAGCAAGACTCCGTCTCTACTAAAAATAGAAAGAAATTACTTGGAAAACTAAAAATATATAGAAAAAATTAGCCGGGCATGGTGGCGCGTGCCTGTAGTCCCAGCTACTCAGGAGGCTGAGGCAGAAGGATCGCTTGAGCCCAGGAGTTTGAGGTTGCTGTGAGCTAGGCTGACACCACGGCACTCTAGCCCAGGCAACAGATTAAGACTTTGTCTCCAAAAAAAAAAAAAAATAGGGGAAAAATCTGAACAGATACTTTGTCAAAGAAGACATACAGATGGAAAATAAGCACATGAAAAGATGCACATTATTAGCCCCAGGGAAATGCGAATTAAAACCACAATGTGATTCTACTACATACCTCTTAGAATGGCTCAAGTGAAAACCAACAATACTTCTGCCAGTAAAAAATAAAAAAACCGACAATACCAAAAGCAGGCAAGGATGTGGAACACTCATACACTGCCGGTGGGAATGCTGGTCCCCTCCTGCCCTGTCTTCCCCACTTATCTGCCCTACTTACAACCACTTGGGAAAACAGGTTGGCAGCTTCTTACCAAGTTAAAATACACCTGCTCTTTTGCACAACAATGTGAATGTACTTAATGCCAATGAACTGTGTACTTATAAGTGGTCAATTTTGTTACACATATTTTACCATTTTAAAAAATGATTTAAAAAAATAAAGCCACCATATAACTTAGCAATCCCATTCTTGTGTATTTATCCAAGAGAAATGAAGACGTATGTCCACACGAGAACCTGTATGCACATTTTAATAGCAGCTTCATTCATAATCACCAAAATCTAGAAACAACCGAAATATCTGCCAACTGGGGACACACAGACACACTGGGGTCCATCCACATGGTGGAATGCTGCTCAGCAATAACAAGGAATGGACTGTTGATACATGCAATAACATGGATGGATCTCATGCGCATGATTAAGTGAGAGAAGTCTACACCCTACACGATTCCATTTAGTAGATATGACATTCTGGAAAAGGCAAAACTATAGACAGAAAACAGTTCAGTGGTCATCGGGGGCTACGGGTGGGCAGAGGTTGGCTACAAAGGGACACAAGGGAATTTTGAGGGGGTGGAACTGTCCTGTATCTTGCTTGTGGTGGTGGTTACATGGCTGCATAAATTTGTCAAAACTCATAGGACTGTACACCTAACACGAGTGAATTTTGCTGTATGTAAGTTATATTTCAATAAACAAAAAAAGCACCCCTGGGTGGGCGTGGTGGCTCACACCTATAATCCTAGCACTCTGGGAGGCCTAGACAGGAGGATCATGCGAGGTCAGGAGTTCAAGACCAGCCTGAGCAGGAGCGAGACCGTATCTCTACTAAAAAAATAGAAAGAAATTAATTGGCCAACTAGAATATATAGAAAAAATTAGCCGGGCATGGTGGCGCATGCCTGTAGTCCCAGCTGCTTGGGAGGCTGAGGCAGGAGGATCGCTTGAGCCCAGGAGTTTGAGGTTGCTGTGAGCTAAGCTGACGCCACGGCACTCTAGCCCGGACAACCGGGCAACGCAGTGAGACTCTGTCTCAAAAAAAAAAAAAAAAAACCCAAAATGTATATATAGCCATACCAGAAAAAGAGAGAGAGACACTGCACGTCTTGCACCCATTGCGTATGTGTCTAGGAGAGGCAGACAGGAAGCATGTGATGTTGGAGCACACCTGCTGTAACTCATGACCGGCAGCGTTAACGACCGCGTGTTTTTAATCACAGAAATGTTCGGTGCTCAAAAATTTCCAGGCGTTGCCCACCACCCCTGCCCCATCCGCCACATCTACCTCCTGATTACTGGACGATCCGAGGAACGACAACCCCATCCCAGTTTACCAGGAGGCGAGCCCAAGCCCAAGCTCAAGCCACCAGTCTCGGAGGGCGCCTGCGGGTCCAATGTGCTGGGCCGTGGTGGCCTCTGGTGGCCAGAAGTAGAATTATTATATGTTAAAAAAAAATACGATCCGCAGGGCTTGGCTCTGACTGGGGCTAGGGTGAGAACAGGCATTCCCGCCTGTCGCTGGGAGACTGTACATTAGCATAACCTTTGCAGCAGCGCATGTGGCAATTTAAAATGCACACACCCTTTGACCCATCGTCCCCCACCCCTGGGAATCAAAGGTGAAGTCTCCCTGCCAAAACCTATTTCCTCTAGTTCTAAGTAAAAGAGGTAAGAATATTCTCATCCTCCTGTTAAAAGGAACCACGACACAATCGGCCACATCCACAACGTGGGACTGTCTGCAGGACAAATGACCTAGTCTCTCCGACACACGCCTGGCGTGAGAACGGGAGCCAGGAGACCACTGATCAAAAACAAACGGAAAGGGCTTATCAACCGATGTCACGTAGAGCCCACACCGGGTCCTGGCTCAAAGGAGCCAACTCTCAAAAGGACTTTTCTGAGACAAGTAGGAAATGGCTCCCGAGTGTGTTCTCGGTGACATTCAGGAGTAGTTGCTCATTTTGTGAGGTGAGATAATGGCATGGTGGTCATGTTAAAGAAGAAAGGTTCTTCTCTGAGATACATACTGAGGCACATGCGGGAGAAATGAAATGATGTCTGGGATTTACTGTTAAAATATTCCTAACGGGTGTCAGAGAGCATAGCTCAAACAGGAATAGCAATATGTTGGTCACTGTTGAAGCCAGGTGACGGGTGCGTGGAAATTCATCATGCTTTTCTCTCTGATGTTGGTATGTGTAAAAATATCCATAATTTTTTCTTTTTATTTTAAGTGCTAAAAAGGGTAACAGAGATGGCTGGGCTGGGCACTTGGCTGGCGGGGTGGTCAGGGCTTTGTGGAGCAGAGAAAGCTTTAGAGGGAAAAAAGGGAAGGGCGGGTTGTGCCTGATTGCAGGTTGTAGACCTGGGGAAGCCGAAGGTGGCGCCTAGAAGGCGGCTTCCCATGTCGTTGATTAGGGGAGCAAATTTGTCTTTTTTTTTCCTTAGAGATGGGGTCTTGCTATGTTGTCCAGTCTGGATTCAAACTCCTAGGTGTAGGCTTTCCTCTGCCTGCCTGTGAGTCTCTGCCCAACAAAAGCAGTGGTGACCTCACTATAGCAAGTTCTGAATAAATAGCCTTTACTTGTTCTCCCTTGGGTGGGTTTTCCTCATTTCCATGGGTGTGAGAGAAAGGGGCCACGTGCTGAGATGGTAAAGCCTAGAACACAGGTAGTTTCAGGGATCCAAGAGCCTGTTTTGGGTTTTTAAGTTAGAGATGTTTAGGAGAACAAGTAGAGCTCCCTGCCAAGGAGAGAGTTGGTTCTAACTTTCAGAAGCTCAAGGGAAAGGTTTGGGCAGAGGAATAAATATGGGAGTCAAAAATAGGATGGTATCTAAAGCTCAAAGATCACAGGAGTTCACCAGGGACAGAGTGTGGAGACAGATGATACGCTATTGCCCAACATAGTGGAAAAATGGAAACATTCTAGGTACCCTACTGTTTTAAATATGGCAAGACACACACAGCGCAACCCCAGGCACCTGGCAGGAAAGGCTGTGTTCAATCTGAGGTGACCAGGAAATGTCCCCAGGATACATTATTAGGTGAAAAAGCAAGATGCAGAGGTGGGACATCCGGAATGGTGGACTAAGGAACCCAACAGACTCTCTCCCCAGCAAAACAACAATTTAACTGGTGAAAATGTTTAAAAACAATCATTCAAATTCTCTGAAAATGATCCTAAGGGCAAACAGCAAATAGAGAAACATGCATGCAAGAAAACTGACTAAATCTCTGCAAAATCAGCGTATTTGTGGCCTCTGAGCCGCAGCCTCCCACATCCCCCACGCCCCACCGGGGCCTTACCAGGGGCTGGTGCTGTCAAGGAAATGGGGCTCCCTCTGCCCCCCGCTTTCAGGGCGGATACAGTTTCCCTCTGGGTTTCTCATCACCCCGACCCTGTGTTGCAGAAGCAATATTCCAGGCAGATGTGGCAGCCCCAGGGGCCGCAGTCTCTCTGCCCGCACCCAGCCCTCACTCCTAGGACAGGAGGTGCGCCCCAAGCCCCAATGCTGGGCCCCAATCACCCCACTCCAGCTTGCTCCCAGGGCAAAGGCTCCTGCGGGGATGAACTGAAAAAACCAGTGGCTGCTGCCTGCCCGCCCGCCCCACCCCATGGCTCATCTGCAGAGCAGGTATGTCGCTCCAAGAAAAGCCAGTCCCCACCCTCAGCTCAGGTGGTGTGGCCCAGGCCTCAAGGTAGGCACACAGCAGTTGTGCCTGTGGGGACTGACACTTCTGGGACCTCAGGTTTGAGAATGCCATGCCTGAAGGGAGATCTGGAAGACCTCAGTGGAGATTGGCAGAGCCTCTAGAAGTTTCCAAGAACCAGAGAAAGAGGCAGCCAGGCAAATTCCCCTGGGGTCGTAGACAGCCTGGGGGTTAAGGAGGGCTGTGCTCACTGACTAGGCTGCACCCTGGCAGAAGCAACCAGAACCGCACAGGGGTGGACTTGAAAACATTCCCAGAGCACCCAGACCATCCTCCCACAAGCTCAAGAGGCTTAGCATAAGCTCTGAGCAGCACGTCCTGAGCAATAAGCCACTCCAACCCAGAGGGACTCCTGGGACGCCAGGCTTAAAGATGATGTCACAGCCATTCTGGCCATCTGGAAGCCGGTGCCTGTCCAAGCTGTGCCCTCTTGGGAGATATCACAGGGAGAACTCTACCCGACTAGGCTCTGGCTGACTATAGGATGAAAAGGGGAAATTTTCTGAATTGTGATAGCAGCCTCCAAGCCACACACACATCCAACAGTAAAAGGCAAAAATCCAACTGGCTGAGGGGCTTGAGCACAACCCTTGACCATAAAGCAGCTTATGACCCCTCGATAGCCAAGTTAAAAGGTAAAAATAAGAGGAAATGCTCTGAGCGGGGACATGAGAGTCTGCACAGTGCAGGACAGGGAATGTGACGGTAGGACTGACTCCTCGGAAGTAGTTCAGCCAAGTCACAAAGCACATAAACCACCCAGCAAAAAACCACCACCTCCGCGGGGCCAGGCAATCAGCATCCAGACTTTCTACAATATATTATCTAAAGCCGGGCGCGGTGGCTCACGCCTGTAATCCTAGCACTCTGGGAGGCTGAGGCAGCAAGATCGCTTGAGGACAGGAGTTCAAGACCAGCCTGAGCAAAAGCCAGATCCCATCTCTACTAAAAATAGAAAAAAAAATAGCCAGGCGTGGTAGTGTGTGCCTGTAGTTCCAGCTACTTGGGAGGCTGAGGCAGGAGGATCACCTGAGTCCAGGAGTTTGAGGCTGCTGTGAGCTAGGCTGATGCCACAGCACTCTAGCCTGGGCGACAGAGTCTCAAAATAAACAAACAAACAAAATATATATATATAAAATCTAAAATGTCCAGCTTTCAAGAAAAAATTATGAGACATGCAAAGATACAGAATAGCATGACCCACACACAGGCTTCACTAGTAAATTCCACCAAACATTTAAAGAATGCCAGTTATCTATCCGTGATGATCCTATCCCGAACCTGAATTTCTGTTGAAAAAAACTATACGGATCTGGCTTCTGGGATAGACCACTATAAGATTAATTTAAAAAAAAAAATACCAGTTCTCAAACTCCTCCAAACAACAGAAGAGGAGGGAACACTTCCTAATTCATTCTATGGGGTCAGTATTACCCTAATCCCAAAGCAAGACAAAGACACCAAAAGACAAAAACTCCATAAACCAATATTATTTATGAACATAAAATCCTCAATCAGTGGAGTACAGTTTCTTGAATACCAGCAAACTGAATCCAACAGCACATTAACAGGCTCATGCCCCATGACGCAATGGCATTTCTCCCAGGAATGCAACGTGAGAAAATCGATCCATGTAATGCACTGGATCAACAGAACAAAGAACAAAATCCCACGATCATCCAATAGATGCAGGAAAGCATTTGACAAAATCCAACAGCCTTTCATGATAAAAACTCCCAGCACACTAAGAATGGGAGGGAACTTCATCAACATGATAAAGGGCATCTCAGCAAACCCACAGCTCACCTCCTACTTAATGATGAAAAACTTCTAAGATCAAGAACAAGACAACGAGGCTGGGCGTGGTTGCTCGCTCCTATAATCTCTGCACTGTGGGAGGATTGAGGATTGCTTGAGGCCAGAAGTTTGAGGACTAATACAAAAAATTAGCCGGGTTTGATGGCACAGGCCTGTAGTCCCAGCTACTTGGGAGGCCAAGGCCAGAGGATCATTTCAGCCCAGGTGTTCAAGGTTGCTGTGTGAACTGTGATCCTACCGCTGTCTCTGGCCTTGCTTTTAAGAGACAGCAAGAACCTGTCTCTTAAAAAAAAAAAAGAATAAGACAAAGATATCATCTGTTCTTGCCACTTTTACTCAACAGTGTACTGAAGGTTTTGCTAGGGCAGTTGCGCAAGTAAAAGAAATAAAAGGCATCCAGATTGGAAAGGAAGAAGTTATCTATTTCTATTTGCAGATGACATGCTCTTATATAGAGAAAATTTTAAGAAATCTGCTAAAGAAAACTGTAAGAAATAATAAATGAGTTTAGCAAGATTGAATAATACAAGATCAGTATACAAAAATCAATTGTTTTTCTATACACTAGTGATGAACAATCTGAAATAAAACTAAAAACAATCCCATTTATAATAGCATCAAAAAGAATAAAATACTGGCCAGGCACAGTGGCTCACGCCTGTAACCCTAGCACTCTGGGAGGCTGAGGTGGGAGGATTGCTTGAGGTACGGAATTAGAGACCAGTCTGGGCAACATAGTGAGATCCTCCTCCCCATCTCTACAAAAAATTTAAAAATTAGCCAGGTGTGGTGATGCATGTCTGTAGTCCCAGCTACTCAGCAGGCTGAGGCAGGAGGATCACTTGAGTCCAGGAGCTTGAGGATTCAGTGAGCTATTATCACACCATTGTACTCTAGCCTGGGCAACAGAGCAAGACCCTGTCTCAAAAATAAAATAAAATACTTAGGAATAAATTTAACAATAGAACTATAAGATTGAAAACCACAAAACATAATTGAAAGAAATCAAAGACCTAAATAAATGCAAAGACATCCCATGTCATGGATCATAAGACTTAATATTATGGGGGCTTTTTTGGTTGCTTTTTTATTTTTTAGAGACAGGGTCTTGCTATGTTGCCCAGGCTGAACTCAAACTACTGGGCTCAAGGGATCTTCCTGCTCAGGCTCCCAAGTAGCTGGGACTACAGGTACGCACCACCATTAATATTGTTACGATGCCAATACTCTCCCAAATTATCTATAGTCAACACAATCCCTGCCAAAATCCCAACTGTAGTTTCACAGACACTGACAAGCTGTCTCTAAAATTCATATGGAAGTGAAGGGACCCAGAATAGCTAAAACAATCTGGAAAAAGAATTAAGTTGGAGGTTTCACACTTCTCAATTTTAAAACTTACTACAAAGCTATAGTAAGGAAGACAGTGTGGCACTAGCATAAGGACAGACATGTAAACCAACTGAACAAAGTCAAGAGTCCAGACACTTCTATTTTAGGCAAGTGTTTCAAGACAGTTCAAGGAAGGGAAGAATAACCTTTTCAAACAAATGGTGCTGGGAAAATTGGATTTTTTTTTTCTTAGACAGTCTTGCTCTGTTGTCTGGGCTACAGTGCTGTGGCATCAGCCTAGCTCACAGCAACCTCAAACTCCTGGGCTCAAGTGATACTCCTGCCTCAGCTTCCCAAGTAGCTGGGACTACAGGCGCACACCACCATGCCTGACTAATTTTTCTATTTTTAGGAGAGACAGGGTCTCACTCTTGCTCAGGCTGGTCTAGAACTCCTGACCTCAAGCAAACCTCCCGCCTCCTTGGCCTCCCAGAGTGTTAGGATTACAGGCGTGAGCCACCACACCTGGCCAGAAAACTGGATATTGATCATCTTTTCTGATGATAACTCAGCTGTTAATTTTATTGAAGATCCCTTGTTTGTGATAAGTCTCCTTTTCTTGCTGCTTTCATGATTCTCTGTCTTTGACTTTCAACAGTTTGACTATGATGTGTCTAGTTGTGGATTTTTTTTGAGTTTATCCTACTTGGAGTTTGTCAGACTTCTTGGATGTGTAGATTAATGTTTTTCATTAAATTTGGGAAGTTTTCACCCTTTATTTCAATGGACACTTCTCTTTTTGACAAGTCTTTCAAATATTCTTTCTTTCTCTTTTTCCCAATCCTATTCTTCTGGGACTCTCATTATGTATATACAGTTGCTCCTCAGTTTAGGATGGGGCTACATCCCAATAAATCCACTGTAAGTTGAAAATATTAAATATCGTAAGTCGAAAATTAATTTAATAGACCTAATCTTCCAAACATCATAGCTTAGCCTAGCCTACCTTAACTGTGCTCAGAACATTTACATTATCCTACAGTTGGGCAAAATCATCTAACACAAAGCCTATTTTATAGTAAAGTGAGTGTTGAATCTCTTATGTAATTTATTGAATGATACATTGAAAGTAAAAAACAAAGTGGTTATATGGGGGACTCAAAGTATCACTTCAACACCATTGTGAAGCTGAAAAATTGTAAGTTGAACCATCGTAACTTGGAGACTCTCTGTATTGGTATGTCTGATGGTGTCCCACAGGTCTCTGAGACTCTTAATTTTTATTTTTATTTTTTTTAGAGATGGGGTCTCGCTCTTGCTCAGCCTGGTCTCAGAATTCCTAAGCATTCCTGAGCTCAAACAATCCGCCTGCCTCAGCTTCCCAAAGTGCTAGGATTACAGGTGTGAGCCACCACGCCCGGCCTTCGGACTCTTAATTTTTCTTCTTTCTTTTTTCTTTCCATTCCTCAGACTAGATATTCTCATCTGACCTGTATTTAAGTTTGCTGATTCTTTCCTTTGCCACTTCAGATCTGTCCTTAAGCCTCTGTGGTGAATTTTTCATTTTGGTTATTGTACTTTTCAACTCCAGCTTTCTATTGGATTCTTTTTATGATTTCTCTCTAGGTTCTCTATTTGATGAGACAGCCTACCTTTCCTTTAGTTCTATGAACATATTTATAATAGATGCTTTGAAGTTTTTGTCCACTAAATCCACCATCTAGTCTCCTTCAAAGGTAGTTGCTTTTTCCCCCGTTTTTGAGCCACACTTTCTTATGTCTTTGTGTTTCTCACAGTTTTTTACTGAAAATTGGACATTTTAAATAACACAGTATGGCACCTCTGGAAATCAGATTCTTCTCTCCACCCCAGGGTTTGATGTTGTTGTTGTTTGTTAATTGTTGTGGTCTTTTTGTTCAGTGACCTTTCTGGACTAATTTCTGTAAAATCTCTGTCCTTTGTTTTGTGCAACCACTAATATTTTCTCAATTACCTTAGTAGTCAGTTAATCATTGGACAGAGATTTTCTTTTTTTTTTTTTTTTTTTTGAGACAGAGTCTCACTGTGTTGCCCGGGCTAAAGTACCATGGCATCAGCCTAGCTCACAGCCACCTCAGACTCCTGGGCTCAAGCAATTCTTCTGCCTCAGCCTCCTAAGTAGCTGGGACTACAGGCATGTGCCACCATGCCTGGCTAATTTTTTATATATATTTTTAGTTGTCCAGCTAATTTCTTTCTATTTTTAGTAGAGACGGGGTCTCGCTCTTGCTCAGGCTGGTTTCAAACTCCTAACCTTGAGCAATCCTCCCGCCTTGGCCTCCCAGAGTGCTAGGATTACAGGTGTGAGCCACCACTCTGGCCCAGAGATTTTCTTAAATGCTTTGAACTATTAGTTTCTCAGCATTTGCTGAGGAGCTCCGTGTGTGTGTGTGTTGGGTCATGCATTCCATACTCCAGAAAGCCATTTAGCCTTAGCCTCATTTCCTCTTGTGCTTTAGCCTTTTCTTCCTCTTGTCAGACCCCCAAGGTCAGCCAGAGGTGAGAGTTTAGTACCTTCTCAGACCTTTCCTAGACATGTGCACAGTCCTGCACATACACATAGCTCACTATATTCTTGGGAACATATGGAGAGCTTTCCAAAGCTTCTTACTGCCATCTCATTCCCCAGTTATTCCTCTAAACTTTTTTTGGTCAGTCTATTAGCCCCAGCTGGTAACGCTCCTCAGGTAGTTACAATGTTAAACAATTGCCACTGATTGTTTTAGACAAATGCCTTGGGAATAGGGTTATTTGCACAAATACTAGCAAACTCTTGGATCAAATAAAGACAAGCTTTGAGAATGGAGTTTTTCAGCAAACTGCCAGACAAGTCAAATAGTGACAGTTCTCTGGGGATGGGGCTTTGGGGAAGCTAAAGCCCCTTCCACCTCTTCCAGCAGCTGCTAGGATGCTTGTTTTCACAGCTACCATGGATCTTGGAGAGAGGGATGGTATTAAAGAAAATTAAAATGCCACAAAGCTAAGTGCTTTCCTGAGACTCAGCCCTTTTACTTGAATAAATGTTCTACATATTGTTGCAAACCTTTAGACAATTTCCAGTTCAGAAAAAGTTGATTTTGACAATTTTTTGTCATTGTTTTTATGGAGAAGTGGGTTTTCAGGGATTCTTGCTCCACTATTCTGGGAGTGTTTCTTCCTATCCATTCAATCTTTCTTTCTTTTTTTTTTTTTTTTGTCCAAGCTATTTTTAAACTTTTTTATTTTATTGTAAAGTGACAATGTATATATTTACAGGGTACAACACGATGTTATAATTTATGAATGCAACATGGAATAATTAAATCAAGCTAATTAACGTATCACTTCAAATACTTGTTGTGGTGAGAAGGTTTGAAATTTACTCTTAGTAATTTTGAAATGTACAATAAGCTGTTATTAACTGTATTCACCATGCTGGGTGATAGATCTCCAAAAAGAAGTATTTCTCCTTCTGAGATTTTGTGTCCTTTAACCATCATCTCCCCATTCCTTCCAGCCACTGTTCTATCTTGATAGCACTCTCGGGAGGTGAGATATCTCAGCGCTTGTTGTTATTGAAGAAACTCATGCTCGGAGAGGTCAGGTGACTGACCTAAGGACACACACCTCCTCAGAACCCGAGGCAGGATTTGAACCCCAATAAGCCTGTTTGACTTCAGTGCTCTGCACGTCCGACCCGTCCCCCTGAGCCCCCCTCATGCATCCTTTCACTCCAGCCCTTAGCTCCCGCCTCCATGCCAGCTGTTAATCCCACGAGTTTATTTAGGACCTTGCCTGTGGGAGGATTGCTCAGCTCTGAAGGTTGCACATAAGAAGAATCTCTGAAGAATGTTCTAAGCACTTGCAGATGATGGCTCTGCTCTCAGGTGGCAAGCAGGAAGGGAGGCTCTTCTCTCTGAGCTGGCATCAGGCAGACCTGTCACCTGGAGGAATCCTAAAGTGATGAGAGCATCCTTCCTGCTCTCCACAACACAGGACTGTCAGCTGATACTGTCCCCAGGTGAGCTGAGACACGAGGGCACATTACTAAACCACACACAGGTCACGACCTGGCGGACATCCAGCCTACACTCCAACAACACCTTGCAGTGGTTCCAATACCACCCAGATAATAAAGCAGTGAAATAAAAACAAGGTGAGAGGGCAGCAGCTCTCAGCTCCGCCAGGAAAGGAGGCTCAGAATTGACTTCCTCAGGCACTGGTCCAGGTCTTTTTTTTTTTTGAGACAGAGTCTCGCTCTGTTGCCCTGGCTAGAGTGCCATGGCATCAGCCTAGCTCACAGCAACCTCAAACTCCTGGGCTCAAGCGATCCTCCTGCCTCAGCCTCCCGAGTAGCTGAGACTACAGGCACGGTCTACCAGGCCTGGCTAATTTTTTCTATTTTTGGTAGAGACAGGGTCTCGCTCTTG